>CM060322.1:5804484-5811984 GCA_030674155.1 Stramonita haemastoma
TTTGTGTTTGTGTGTGAGTGCATGTGTGTGTGTGTTTGTGTGTGTGTGTGCGCGCGCGCGCGTGTGTGTGTGTACGACATGTTTGGAAAACACTTCCTATAACGAAAGAGAGACAGAGAGAGAGAAGAGAGAGAGAGAGAGAGAGAGAGAGAGAGAGAGAGAGAGAGAGAGAGAGAGAGGAGAGAGAGAGAGAGAGAGAGAGAGAGAGAGAGAGAGAGAGAGAGAGAGAGAGAGAGAGAGAGAGAGGAGAGAGAGAGAGAGAGAGAGAGAGAGAGAGAGAGAGAGAGAGAATAAGACTGTGAGAAGCATGGAATGTGTGTTGCCATTTTGATACCATCTTTGTTTTCAGTTCAGTCCGAGCATTAGAATACAAGCGTGTTTCTAAAAAAAATGAAAAGAATGTTCACAGTCAATGGAAGAACAGAACCAGAGCAGTGGAAGTGTTCACCGTCATTGGAAGAACAGAACAGTCACAGCAGTGGAAGTGTTCACCGTCATTGGAAGAACAGAACAGTCACAGCAGTGGAAGTGTTCACAGTCATTGGAAGAACAGAAGCAGAGCAGTGGAAGTGTTCACAGTCATTGGAAGAACAGAACAGTCACAGCAGTGGAAGTGTTCACAGTCATTGGAAGAACAGAAACAGAGCAGTGGAAGTGTTCACAGTCATTGGAAGAACAGAACAGAGCAGTGGAAGTGTTTACAGCCAGTGGAAGAACAGAACAGTCACAGAGCAGTGGAAGTGTTGACAGTCATTGGAAGAACAGAAACAGCAGTGGAAGTGTTGACAGTCATTGGAAGAACAGAAACAGCAGTGGAAGTGTTCACAGTCATTGGAAGAACAGAAACAGCAGTGGAAGTGTTCACAGTCATTGGAAGAACAGAAACAGCAGTGGAAGTGTTCACAGTCATTGGAAGAACAGAACAGACACAGAGCAGTGGAAGTGTTGACAGTCATTGGAAGAACAGACACAGAGCAGTGGAAGTGTTGACAGTCATTGGAAGAACAGAACAGACACAGAGCAGTGGAAGTGTTGACAGTCATTGGAAGAACAGACACAGAGCAGTGGAAGTGTTGACAGTCATTGGAAGAACAGAACAGACACAGAGCAGTGGAAGTGTTCACAGTCATTGGAAGAACAGAACAGTCTCAGAGGAGTGGAAGTGTTCACAGTCATTGGTAGAACAGAACAGAGCAGTGGAAGTGTTCAGTCATTGGAAGAACAGAACAGAGCAGTGTAAAGTGTCGGGCGAACGTTGCGATGTCATATGCACAATTCTTTGCTGGTCGTTATCAGTTAATGATGTATCCGGTGGCTGTGGGCATTCTCCTTGTTTCTCTGTCTGTCTGTCTGTCTGTCTGTCTGTCTGTCTGTCTGTCTGTCTGTCTGTGTGTGTGTGTGTGTTTGTGTGTGTGTGTGTGTGTGTGTGTGTGTGTCTCTCTCTCTCTCTCTCTCTCTCTCTCTCTCTCTCTCTCTCTCTCTCTCTCTCTCTCTCTCTCTCTCTCTCTCTCTCTCTCTTTTCTCTCTCTCTCTCTCTTCTCTTTCTTATACATATTTAGGGATGATATTTTCAACAAGGCTAAGTTTAAATTTTGCATGGGAAGAATCTTGTAGGAATGGGAAAAAAGGTGTAATAAAAATTTTAAAAACATTACGAAAGCTTAATACGATAGACTGTTCCCTTTTCTGGAAATTGTTTGACACACAAATAGAACCTTTGCTTACATATGCTTCAGAAATGTGGGGATTTAAGGTAAATACACAAATGGAAAAAAGTTCACACATTTGCCATGAAACGTTTTTTAAATGTGCCAATACATGCATCTAACACTGTACTTTATGGAGAGACAGGAAGATATCCTTTATATATAAGAACTTTTGTGAAAGGTATTAAATATTGGTTAAAACTGTTAACACTACCACAAACACGTTTATGCAGACAGTCATATGAAATGTTGATTATACAGATGGAACTGGGTAAAGAGAACTGGGCTTATCAAGTTAAAAGAGTTTTGTCGGAACATGGCTTTGGGATTGTGTGGATGTCTCAGGAAGTAGGTAATGAGCGTCAGTTTCTTTCGGAATTTAAAGATAGGCTTATTTGCTCTTTTAAACAAAACTGGCACTCAGATATGGAAAGTAAAAATAAATACAGCTGGTTCTTTTCTTTCAAATCCGTCTTTCAGACGGAAAAATATCTAAAAGTGATAAATGTATAAATGGCACAGGATTAATTATGCTCAATTCAGGTTAAGAACTTTGGGTTTTAATGCTAACAAAAGATGGTTCCAGACTGAGACATCCATACAGTTACCATGTCCATTATGTGGTCATAATGTTGATGATGAAGTTCATTTTCTGTTCCAATGTAAAGCATATGAAACTATACGTTCTAAACATACTTTTCTAAGTCTACAATCTGCAGATATTCAAGATATTGTTTCTATTTTGTCATCTGAAAATGAACATGTGATTAAATCTGTTGCTAAGTTTATAGCAGAAGCACAAAAATTAAGACAAAGCCAAGTCACCACCAATTGTATTAATATGAATTGATATAGTACTAGTAGCAATGTATTATCGAGTAAGTAGATTTCAAAAAGGTTGTTATCTATCATATGTAATTTGAATGGATGGTCGATCCGAAAATAGTCTTTTGTTATTGCATTTCAGTTTACTTTTTCTTTTTTCTCTTCTTTGTATGTACTGGGTGATTTGTAACTGTATAGACGTCAGTGCTATAATTAGGTTGTTACAAGTGGATGGTCATTTCTTTTTGCCAAATTCAGTTGTATTGATCACGTATTATACTTTCTATCTACTGTTTCGAAAAAAAAAGTGTTACCTCCCTTGTCAAAAGGCCTAGTTAGGCAATGACAATAAAATTGTTAAAACGTTAAAAAAAAAAAAAGCGTCTCTCTCTCTTTCTCTCTCTCGTCTCTTACCCTACCTCCCCCCCCTCTCTCTCTCTCTCTCTCTCTGTCTCTCCTGCTTCCCTTATTACTTTGTCTTTTTTTCATTTTCAACATCATCGTGTCAATACTTAATGTGGTTTTCGTGATTTGTTTTTAAAAGGAGACAGGTTTAAGAACACTTTTTGTACTAAGAAGGACACTACATAGTGTAGGTAATGTTGATTTTTGGTTATGAGACAAGCTTAGAAACTCTCTTATAGTGGAAGGACAATAAATATTATATAAATAGTATTTGAGTGATTTTTATGAGACAGGTTTAAGACCACAAACATGCAGTAGGGATAACAAAAGATAATGTAGTTTATAGATTTAAAGAACACTTACATTGAGAAGAACACGACAGGAAAAAGAAGACACTTCAAATCAAGTCAATTCAATTCAAAGATTCTACAAAAGTAGACCCTGTTGCCTCTGTCACGTGTTGATGGAGTAAGTCATTTGGATGAGACTATAAACCGAGGTCCTGTGTGCGAACGCACGCAGAACATCTTACACACACGTTAAAAACCCTTTCCGCATTTCGAAAGAGCAGGCCATTGTGTGCTGGTCGGAGCGGATGGATATACAATTTTTAAAAGCCATCATGCACACAGGTGTCGTGTTTAGACACCATCCCTGAGGAAACCTCTGGAAGCTGGAGTCCCCAGGGCGGTTCAGGGCTGTATATAGCAACGTTCTGGCGGCTCCTGCAACAGCACTGGAACTACGCGTATCGGCAATTGCCTTTTTTTATGGACCATTCCAGCAACGTGGGAGGGGACGGGGGTAGGGTCTGCTGCATGGGTAACAGCTTGCCCTCCATACTTACTTACCCAGGCTTTGTGCTCTAGAGCCTAGAGTACAACTCCATTGTCTTACGAGACTGACGGATGCCTGCTTGGCGGAGTAACAGTTTTCCGTCATGGTTTGCTTATCTTGAAGTGTCCTTCTATTTATTTATTTTGTTTTATTCTTTTACATCGAAGGTAATGGGATAAGCACTCATTGCTTTTTTCATCCATCCCTGTGTGTATGCAGTTGTGTAAATATTGTCATCTGTTCCCACCGGCACACAATGGCCTACTCTTACGAAAACGGAACAGGATTTAACGTGTGCGCAAGATGTTCTGCGTGCGTTGACACACGAGGCCTCGGTTTAAAGTCTCATCCGAAAGACTTTTGGGGAGAGTGGAGTCAGCACTGATGTTAACTCCAGGGGAAAATCCCTCCGAACGAGAATCGAACTCGGGTCCTCAAATTGCCAGCGCAATGTTCTGACCACTATGTTATCCCGTCCCTATAAAATGGAAAGGGCATGCAGTCAAAGAAGTGACTAGCAGACCAGCAGGCCAGGATTATAACGGTGCAAGCGTCAGGTGGCCACTGTGATGTTATGTTCGGACCTCGTGTGGCTGGCTGTTACAAGTTAATGATGTATCATGTAACATATCATTAAGTAGGAAACTTTGGCTCTTGTGTCCACGATTCTACTATTCTTTTCTCTCTGCCTCTTTGTCTCTCTGTGTCTCTCTGTCTCCGTCTGTCTGTCTGTCTCTTTGTCTCTGTTTCTGTCTTCTTGTCTCTGTCTCTCTGTCTGTCTATCTGTCTCTTATATTCTGTCTCTCTATCTCTATCTCTGTCCTCTGTGTATCTGTCTGTTTTCTGTCTCTGTTTCTGTCTGTCTCTGTCTGTCTGTCTGTCTGTCTGTCTGTCTGTCTCTCTTCTCCCTCTCTCTGCTGTCTTCTCTGTCTCTCTGTCTCTCTGCCCTCTGTCTCTCTCTCTCTCTCTCTCTCTCTCTCTCTCTCTCTCTCTCTCTCTCTCTCTCTCTCTCTCCCCCCCCCCCCCCCCCCTCCTCTCTCTCTCTCTCTCTCTCTCTCCTCTCTCTCTCTCCTCTCTCTCTCTCTCTCTCTCTCTCTCTCTCTCTCTCTCTCTCTCTCCCGTCAGTTTTAATCATAATTATTTCTTGTTAACGTTTTGTCATTCTCCGTTTTTACAGTGTTGTGTGTACTTTCTTTATTCTGTTACTCAGATTTTTTTTTCAGTTTGGGCTAATAAGTCTTCAGTCATGAATGTTGATTCTTTTTGTCGTTTACTTTGTCTTCTTTCTCCGTCTGTCTACGTGTCTGTCTCCGGCTCTCTTTGTTTTTGTCTGTCTTCTGCTTATTACACGCACGCACGCACGCACGACACGCACTCACACACGCACGCACGTACGAACACGCACGCACGCACGCACGCACACACTACACACACACACACACACACACACACACACACACACACACCACACACACACACACACACACACACACACATACACACACATGGAAGACGGGATAGCCTAGTGGTCAGAACCTGCGCTCGCAATCTGACGACCGAGTTCGATTCTCGTTCGAGGAGATTTTTCCCCTGGAGTTAACATCAGTGCTGACTCCACTCCTCCCGAAAGTCCTTCGGATGAGACTATAAACCGAGGCCCCGTGTGCCCAACGCACCAGAACACTCTTGCACACACGTTAAATCCTGTCCCGCTTTTCGTAAGAGTAGGCCGTTGTGTGCCGGTGGGAACAGATGACAAGATTTACAAAACTGCATACACACGTGGCTGGATGTAAAAAAAAAACCACATGAGTGCTTATTCCATTATCCTCGATAAAAAAATAAATAGATAGAAAAAGAATACACAAACGCACGTTTTATTTACCTTAGATTAATTTCTACTCCTATTTCTTGTTTTGCTAAATATTCCTGATACTTCGGAAAGAAAACACTCGAAAGAAACAAAAGTCATCTCAGCAGCAAAAACTTCCTTCATTCTGCAAATTAAACATTAAACACACACATGCAAACACACACACAACACACGCACGCACGCACGACGCACGCACGCAACACAACCACACACACACACACACACACACACACACACGCAACACACACCACACACACACGCACGCACGCACGCACGCAACACACACACACCACACACACACACAACAAACACACACACACACACACACACACACACACACACACACACACACACACACACAATACTGGATGTAGAAAAGCACATGAGTGCTTATTCATCATCCTCGAAAAAAAGAAATGAGAGAGACAGACAGACAGAGACAGAGACAGAAGACAGAGAACAAACAGAGAGACAGAGAGAGAGAGATAGGGGGGGGGGAGGGGGAGGGAGGGAGGGCGGGATGGAGAGACACAGACAGACGAGACAGACAGACAAGCAGACAGACAGACAGACAGAATAAACACACACCAAAACTTTTTTGATTTTGTTTTCAGAGATTGGGTGAACTTAAAGTTTTTGTGGAAACAAAGAAAAGAAAATGAGAAAACTAATTGAAGGACAGAAAAGTCTACCTTGTTATTTCAACTTCATGACAAACTAGAAAAAAAATAATGGTCATGCCATCCTCACAAAGCCCTGTCCAAACAGGGGAAGAGTTTTCCACAATAATCATCAGCTTTTGTTTGGCATGCTTTGTACTGATTGTACAAACTCTTTCCATCGTTCTCTGTCTGTCTGTCTGTCTGTCTTCTGTCTGTTGTCTGTCTGTTGTCTGTGTGTGTGTGGTGTGTGTGTGTGTGTGTGTGTGTGTGTGTGTGTGTTGTGTTTGTCTGTGCTGTCTGTCTGTTTCTGTCTGTCGTCTTCTGTCTGTCTGTCTTCGTTCTGTCTGTCTGTCTCTCTGTCTCTCTGTCTCTCTGCTCTCTCGTCTCCTTCTTCTCTCCTCTCTCTCTCTCTCTCTCTCTCTCTCTCTCTCTCCTCCTCCTCTCCCCCCTCTCTCTCTTCCTCTCTCTCTAACGCATGCGGCTACGACCGTCGAGTCCGTCGAAATTTTTCTCCTGGAGTTAACATCAGTGCCGACTCCACTCTCTCCCAAAAGTCCTTCGGATACTTAACCGAGCCCCCGTGTCGAGCACGCAGAACATCTTGCCACACGTAATCCTTTCCGCTTTTCGTAAGAGTAGCATCGTGTGCCGTGGACATGACAATATTAAAACTGATAACACGGGACCGGATGAAAAACACATGATTGTATTCTGTACCTCGATATAAAATAAATAATAATAATAATAAATAAATCTCCTTCGCCCCTAGCATTGAAGAGAGAGAGCGCGTGTGTGTATTATGTGTGTGCTACATCTACGGCATGCGTGAGCGCACATACGCTTGTGCGTGTGTGTTGTGCGCCTGTGTTTATGTGAGTGTGTACATGTGTGCGTGTAAATATGTGTGCGTGTGTGCGAGAATCGTGCAAGAATACGTGCACGCGCTGTGTGTGTGTGTGTGTGTGTGTTGTGTGTGTGTGTGTGTGTGTTGTGGTGTGTGTGTGTGTGTGCGGGGGTGGGTGCTCGTGCATGCGCGCTAAAATCAAAATATCACGTTCTTATCTTTCTGAAGATTTTTTTCTGACAGCGATAAACTCCAGACACAAAGTGGAAAAAGGCATTCTATTCTTATCAGATGGAGATGCAATTCATTGAATTCCACAAAAACAGCCCCTATGCATAAGCCTAATTG
>CM060322.1:5814484-5824484 GCA_030674155.1 Stramonita haemastoma
GCATGCGTTCGCACACGGGGCCTCGGTTTACAGTCTCATCCAAAGGACTGTTAAGGGGGAGTGGAGTGGCACTGATGTTAATCTCCAAGGAAAATATCCCCCGAAGGGATTGAATCAGGGTCGTCAGATTGCGAGCGTAATGTTCTAACCACTAGGCTTTCCAGTCTCCCCTAGGTTAAAAAAAGGAAATGGAAAGAAATGCATGAGGCAGACATTACACACAATTTACACATATACACACATACGCACACACACACGCGCGCCGCGCGACACACACACACACACACACACACACACACACACACACACACACACACAGAGCACAACACAACACAACAGGACACAACACAACACACCAAGAAAATTGAATGGACACACAGCATGAGGGAAAAAGAGAAGCAAAAAAAACACACACAAAAAACCCCAAGACAGAGAAACAAAACAGAGACACATACAGAAAGAGACAATAACAGAGACAGAGACACAGAGAAACAAAACAGAGACAATACAGAAAGAGACATTAACAGAGACAGAGACACAGAGAAACAAAACAGAGACACAGAGAAACAAAACAGAGACACAGGCAAAGCAGATACAGAGAGAGAGAGACAAAAAACAGAGACAGAGACACAGAGAAACAAAACAGATACACAGACAGAGACAAAAACAGATACATAACACAAAAAATACAACAGAGAAAACGATAGAGACAATAACAGAGAAAGAGACACAGAGAAACAGAGACAGAGAAACAGAGACATAAGAGACAGAGAACAGAGACAGAGAAACAGAACACAAGACAAAAAGAGACAATAACAGAGACAGAGACACAGAGAAAGAACCCCTAAAAACCTCGGGACATTCCATTTCTTAAACACTAAGAATGGGCAAGTCAGACAGCCCCGAAATGTAAGTGTGCAGTCTCTCTCCTTACCACCACCCACATCCCTCCTCCACTCCGTCTCCGACCAGAAGCCTTAGAAAGTCTGAATGAAATCTTTTGACGTACACGGGGTCAGAATTGTCCTATTTGGGCCAAGCAGCTCGAATCGGCTGGATATTGCGCAACATAATATAGAACTGGCGTGTCTTTCTGGATTCGGTTGGGTTTTTTAAAAAAAAATTTTTATAAACATTTTGGGTCTGGAGGTGTGTTTTTTTTGACAGCAAAGCCACTGCATAAAACTGAATACAGGCTAGGCCTGCCTTCAGAAAAACAGCCCAGTGTGTCCCCTATGCTTCCCTCAATAATTATTTTGGTTAAGAAGCTACTGCTGCTGCTGCTGCTGCTGCTGCTGCTGCTGTACTGCTGCTGTTGTTGCTGTGTTGTTGTTGTTGCTGTGTTGTTGTTGTATGCTTTGGTGCTGCTGCTGCTTCTGATGATTGTGTGTATGATTCTGATGATGATGATGATGATTAGGACGACGATGACGGACGAACGACGATGATGATGATGACAACGACGACGACGACGTCGTCGTCGACAGACGACGACGAACAAACAGATGATGATGATGATGATGATGATGAGATGATGATGATGATGATAATGATAACGGCGACGACGACGACGACAGCGGCGATGATGTTAATGATATGAGGAACTCCAGATAACTGTGCTGAAACCAACAGGAAATTTTCACAATTTTTTCAGAGTATGAATGGTGCAGATTTCACAGGTTTTCAAGTGCAGAGCTAAAGAACAGCGCCAAAATTATCACTGTGATCATAATATAGATGAAAAAGAATACGATACAGAGCAGGTCCTTGCGGAAAACCAACAGAAATTGATATTTCAGAATACAAAAGGCTTTTTAAAACAATTGGATAGGTTGAAATCGGTTGATCAAGAATTCTACATTCCAAAGATTCAGTCAAAGACATGATTATGCTCAAGGCACACGAGTTGAAATGAAGAGACAACAGGCAGAGGTACTAGGTGAATGGTATCGAAAGCTGGGGAGAAATCGATAAAAAAGTAATCAGACAAAAGAGCCAGGTCATTCGAAGTGGTTATTTGCTTGGTGTGGCAGGATGTCTGCAGCATCGTGCTGCTTCAAAGGCCAGAGGGTGCTCAGGGGAAGCTTTTGGAGAGGTAAGAGATAAGAACTGAACGAGTTGGAGAAGACTGAGGGGAAAATCGACAGAAAGTTCCGCACAAAAGAGAGGGGATTTTCTGAACTGATACGGGTAAAATGGCATAGTGCAGACATAGTGCGACTATTACATCGTTTCGCTGTATATGCAATTCTTGTTTACTTAAGTATACTCAATATGGTGTTTGTCCTTATATCAATGCTTGATTTCAGTTAAAGGTCATGTATTCTATCGAATATCATTATCGATTTCTTTTATTTTGACTCACAGGTTGGATATCATTTTGTAGTCCTTAATTAGGGCAAGGGCCGGATAAAAAAAAGTATTTCATTGCTTCTGTAACCCTTGAAGAAAAATGAATGATATAAGACTATCAAGTTTATCTGGCGCCGTAGACAGCTAAAGTTAATAAGAATTCTACAATACTTCAAAAGAGAAGAGTCATTATGTTTAATTGTACAGTGTAAACCCTGCACTTTCTCTGAAAAACAGTAACAACAACAAACAAAAGAACAAGATAGATAGATAGATAGATAGATAGATAGATAGATAGATAGATAGATAGATAGATAGATAGATAGATAGATAGATAGATAGATAGATAGATAGAGACAGACAGACAGACAGACAGACAGACGGACAGACAGACAGACAGACAGACAGACAGAACAGACAGACAAAGACACAGAGAGATACAGACAGACAGACAGAGACAAACAGACAGACAGTGAGAGAGAACTTGAAGAGAAGAGAACTGCGAAGAAAAAGAATTGCGAAAAAGAAGAATGGCGAAGAAGAAGAATGGCGGAGAAGAAGAAGAGAAGAGAAGAAGAAGAAGAAGAGAAGAAGAAGAAGAAGAAGAAGAAGGGAAGAAGAGAAGAAGAAGAAGAAGAAGAAGAAGAAAGAAAAAGAAGAAGAAGAAGAAGAAGAAGAAGAAGAAAAGAAGAAGAAGAAAAGAAGAAGAAAAGAAGAACAAGAAAAGAACAAGAAGAAGAAGAAGAACAAGAAGAAGAAGAAGAAGAAGAAGCAAGAAAGAAGAAGAAGCAAGAAGAAGAAGAAGAGAAGAAGAAGAAGCAAGAAGAAGAAGAAGAAGAAGAAGAAGAAGAAGAAGAAGAAGAAGAAGAAGAAGAAGAAAAAAGAAGAAGAATTGCGAAAAAAGAATTGCGACGAAGAAGAATACGAAGAAGAAGAATTGCGAAGAAGAAGAAGAAGAAGAAAGAAGAAGAAGAAGAAGAAGAAGAAGAAGAAGAAGAAGAAGAAGAAGAAGAAGAAGAAGAAGAAGAAGAAGAAGAAGAAGAAGAAGAGAAGAAGAAAAGAAGAAGAAGAATTGCGAAGAAGAAGAAGAATTGCGAAGAAGAAGAAGAAGAAGAAGAAGAAGAAGAAGAAGAGAAGAAGAAGAAGAAGAAGAAGAAGAAGAAGAAGAAGAAGAAGAATGCGAAGAAGAATTGCGAAGAAGAATTGCGAAGAAGAATTGCGAAGAAGAATTGCGAAGAAGAAGAAGAAGAAGAAGAAGAAGAAGAAGAAGAAGAAGAAGAGAAGAAGAAGAAGAAGAAGAACAACAACAACAACAACAACAACAACAAGAACAAGAACAAGAACAACAAAACAACAACAAGAAACAACAACAAGAGCAACAACAACAACAACAACAACAGCAGCAGCAACAGCAAGAAAAACAAGAACAAGAACCAGAAGAACAAGAAGACCAAAAAGAAAAAAAAAGGGTTTACAGCCTTATAGGTTGTTTGGCTTCCAAGAAGAAGCATTATTTACAAGCCGCCTTCTTTTATTTCATCTACCCCTGTGCTAACGGTACTTCTTTCATCTCGTTTGCTGAAAACATGGCCAACTGTTTACGTTTCTGTGGTGTGATGCGTGTGTGGTGTGTGTGGTGGTGTGGTGTGGTGTGTGGTTTGGTGAGGTGTGGTGTGGTGTGGTGTGGTGTGGTGTAGTGTGTGTGTGGTGGTGTGTGGTGTGTGGTGTGTGTTGGTGTGGTGTGGTGTGTGGCGGTGGTTGTAGTGTTGTGTTGTATGGTGTGGTGTGTGTGGTGTGGTTGGTGTGGTGTGGTGGTGTAGTGTGGTGTGTGGTGGTGTGTTGTGGTAGTGTGTGTGGTTTGATTTGGTGGGTGTGTTTGTTGTTTCATGAAGTGTGTGTGATGTGGTGGATATTGCGTTGGGTTTGTTGCTGTTTTGTATTCCAGCCTATTCTGTGAGAAAGCCATAACCAACAAACCAGCCAGCCAACCAGCCAACTAACCAACCAATCAACCAACCAACCAACTAACCAACAAGCCAACCTACCAACCAGCCAACCTACCAACCAACCGACCAGAAGTGCTCTCACCTACTTGCAAAGGTTAAAACAAAACTTCTTCCTCCGGAGAGAAGAATAACATTTGACATACTCGGAAAGTTTGACCCCAATTTTTTTTTTAAAAAAGAACAACACCACCTTAATATTCTGGAAACGAGAATGACATTTCATAATATCATTGCAACACAACACAAAACACAAAACCCTGCTGTAACAACTTTTCCAGTACATTACCTGTTTTGATGCTTTAAACTCCCTTCGTTTCAAGTCAGCCAAGACAGAAGCTAGCCATCGATTGAACCTGCCCCCCCCCCCCCCCATGAAAATTGCAGACTACACAAAAGATGCTGTCGTTGTTGTTTTTTTTTTTTTAATGATTAATAAGCCTCTCAGATTCCTTTGATCGAGTGAACAGACAAAGGAATTAAACAGACAAACAAACAAAGGAGGTGAACAAATAAAAAGAAAGAAAAAGTCAACATACAAAATGCTCTTTGATTTATCTCGCTGAGTTGGCAAATCGGGTTATTATAATGCGCATCTTATTTCAGAAAGACAGGGACAGAAGCCTGATAAAAGATGACATGAGAGAGGAGGTGGGAAGAGAGAGGAGGAGGAGGAGGGTGTGTGTGTGTGTGTGTGGGGGGGGGGGGGGGTAGGTGAGGGAGAGGGGAGAGGCAAAGAGTTTGCAGAGACTTAAGACGAAGACAGAGACAATTAATTAAGGTGTGAGAGGAAAGGGGGAGGGAGGGATGTGGTGTCGGTAAATGGTTTCCATGTCATTAACGGTTTTAAGACTTTCAACTGCGCAGAAATCTGGGTTATAAAAAATTACTGGAAATTATTACTAAACTGCTTAGCACAATGTTTTATTTTATATCAACACAGACGAAAACACGACCCAAAATAACAGCAATTAAAATATGAATAAGATACTAACTCAGTCCAGAATGTCAACGTTAAACTAATACGGGATAGCCTAGTGGTCAGAACATTGCACTCGCAATTTGACGACCTGGGTTCGATTCCCGTTCGAGGGGATTTTTGCCCTGGAGTTAACATCAGTGCTGACTCCACTCTCCCCAAAAGTCTTTCGGATGAAACTATGAACGAGGCCCGTGTGCGAACGCACGAAGAACATCTTGCACACACGTTAGATCCTGTTCCGCTTTTCGTAAGAGTAGGCCAATGTGTGCCGGTGGGAACAGATGGGAAAACTGCATACACACAGGGACTGGATGTCAAAAAGCACGTGGGTGCTTATACCATTATCCTCGATATAAAATAATAAATAAATAAACAAAATACATAAATAAATTTAAAAAAAGATAAAGAAATACTCCCTTACCAGTACAGCACGCATCATTCCACCGGAAATATCTTCCGGAAGCTTCCACACTGGGGGAGGAGTTCTTATTTCCGTTTAGCGTGTCCACTTAACGATAACAGCCACATAAGGACACAACAGATAGGCAAAAAAAGGAGGGGAGAGATACAGAGAGAGATGGGAGGGAGAGAAGAGAGAGAGAGAGAGAGAGAGAGAGAGAGAGAGGAGAGAGAGAGAGAGAGAGAGAGAGAGAGAGAGAGAGAGAGAGGGAGAGAGAGAGAGGAGAGAGAGAGAGAGAGAGAGAGAGAGAAGAGAGAGAGAGAGAGGAGAGAGAGAGAGAGGAGAGAGAGAGAGAGAGAGACAGACAGACAGACAGACAGACAGACAGACAGACAGACAGAAAAGACAGACAGACAGACAGACAGACAGACAGAGAGAGACAGAGACAGAGACAGAGACAGAGACAGAGAGAGAAATAAGGGAGGAGGATGGGAGAGAGAGAGAGAGAGAAACAGAGACAGAGACAGAGAGAGGGGGCTGTTAACATGTTCTCATACAAATGCTCATTCACATACACACGTCTACACACACCCATAACTTGCTTGATATATGAAAGCGCGTACATCCCTACAACTGTTGTCTCCTTTACACACACACACACACACACACACACACACACACACACACACACACACACACACACACACACACACACACACACACAATCACACACACACACACACATACACACACACACACACACAATTACACACACACACACACATACACACACACACATACACACACACAAGCGCACGCGTGTGACCCCCCACCTGATTCCGTCACCATGGTAACACAGCTACAACAAGAAAACGTGACGCTTCCAAGGATGAGAAGCGTTGACACGTAGGTATGAAATAGGAGAGACATAGCAGGAGGGTAGAGAGAAAGAAAGAAAGAAAGAAAGAGAAAGAAAGAAAGAAAGAGAAAGAAAGAAAGAAAGAAAAAAGAAAAGAAAGAAAGAAAGAAAGACAGACAGACAGAAAGAAAGAAAGACAGACAGGCAGACAGACAGAAAGAAAGAAAGAAAGAACTGAAAGAAAGAAAGAAAGAAAGAAAAGAAAGAAAGACAGATAGAAAGAAAGAAAGAGAGAGAGAGAGAAAAAGAAAGAAAGAAAGACAGAAAGAAAGAAAGAAGAAAAGAAAGACAGAAAGAAAGAAAGAAAGAAAGAAAGAAAGAAAGAAGAAGAAAGAAAGAAGAAAGAAGAAGAAGAAAGAAAGAAAGAAAGAAAGAAAGAAAGAAAAAAAAAGAAAGAAAGAAAGAAGAAAGAAAGAAAGAAAGAAAGAAAGAAAGACTGATAGAAAGAAAGAAAGAAAGAAAGAAAGACAGAAAGAAAGAAAGAAAGAATGAAAGAAAGAAAGAAAGAAAAAGAAAGAAAGAAAATGAAAGGAAAGAGAAGAAGAGAGCAGGATAAAATTGTTACGATAGGAATCAAAAATATAGTAGTATGCACTTATCGTGAGAGGAAATGATTGAAATCGAGTAGTTTAGATTAATGTGTCAGAAATTGGACCTCTGGCGCAGAAGTAGTAATGTAAGGTAGTGTAGTGTAGTGAGTGTAGTGTATAGTAGTGTAGTGTAGTGTAGTAGTGTATGTAGTGTAGTGTAGTGTAGTGGTGTATGTTGAGAGGTGAGTGTAAGTGTAGTGAGTAAGGTGGAGAGTGTAGGTGTGTAGTGTAGTGTAGTGTAGTGCAGTTGTAGTGTAGTGAGTGTATTGGCAGGAGTGTAGTGTAGTGTAGTGTATGTAGTGTAGTGTAGTGTAGTGTGTATAGTGTAGTGTAGTGTAGTGTAGTGTAGTGTAGTGTATGTAGTGTAATGTAGTGCTGTAGTGTAGTGTAATGTATTAGTGTAGTGTAGTGTAGTGTAGTGTAGTGTAGTGTAGTGCAGTCAGTGTAGGCAGTGTAGTGTTGTGTGTAGTGTAGTCAGTGAGTAGTGCAGTGCTAGTGAGTGTAGTGTAGTTAGTGTTAGTTGTAGTGTCAGTGTAGTGTAGTGTTAGTGCAGTGCAGTGCAGTGCGTGTGTGTGTGTGTGGTGCAGTGCAGTGAGGTGCAGTGCAGTGCAGTGGTGTAGTGTAGTAGTGCAGTGCAGTGCAGTGCAGTGCAGTGGCAGTGTAGTGTAGTGTAGTGTAGTGTGTAGTGTAGTGTAGTGTTAGTGTAGTGTAGTGTAGTGTAGTGTAGTGTAGTGTAGTGTTGAGTTAGTGTCATATACTGTGCTGTATTATGTTGCGTTTTATTACTACACTGTGTTGTATTGTATTGTATTGTATGTATTGTATGTATTGTATTGTATTGTATTGTATTGTGTTGTGTTGTTTGTGTTGTGTTGTATTTCATTCAGGCTGCTATCCCCAGGGAGGACACGTGACCACAACAACAGCAGCAGCACCATCCCCTCCCTCCCCCCCCCCCCCCCCAACGGTTTTTGTTTTAAATTTCTAATCACGAATGATCTTTTTATTTATTTTATTAATTTATTCTTTTATATCGAGGATAATGGAATAAGCACTCATATGCTTTTTTTTACATCCAGTCCCCAGTGTGCATGCAGTTTTGTAAATCTTGTCATCTATTCCCACCGGCACACGATGGCCTACTCTTACGAAAAGTGGAACAGGATTTAACGTGTGCGCAAGATGTTCTGCGTGCGTTCGCACACGGGGCCTCCGTTTATAGTCTCATCCGAAAGACTTTTGGGGGAAGTGGGGTCAGCACTGATGTTAACTCCAGAAGAAAAAATCCTCTCGAACAGGAATCGAACCCGGTCGTCAAATTGTGAGCGCAATGTTCTGACCACTAGGCTATCCCCCCCCGGGATTAAGGTAAGGAGGAGGAGATACGCCTCAAAACGGTCGTGGGTGTGTCACACTTTGTACATTGTAGGAGAAAAAAAATTGTTTACACACATTACACACATATCTATGACATGATTACAACCTCCCCTCCCCCCACAAAAAAAGAAAAAAAAGAAAGAAAGAAAAAAAGAAATCTGGATGAGATAATGTTCCTTTCTCTCTTTCTTGCGATTATTAGCGATTGATCTATTTTCAGAAACTCCAAACTAAGCATGCAGCATTTAAATTTTTGCCCTGACATTCGAAATACTTTAAGCGAGTGAGGATTTTCTTTGTGGCGTTGCTTGACCTAACTATGGAGTGTGGTCTGTGGGTCATTGCAGAGATGCTGCTTCAATTATGTAATTATGTCTGTCCTTGCCTGGCCAATATAACCTTGCCACACATGAAGTGAGGTAGAACAAACACACATCACAACACCTGCACAACGCACGCAAACACATGCACACACACATACACTCACGCACAAACAGGCACTCACACACGCACGCACACACAACACACACATACACACACATACACACACACACACACACACACACACACACACACACACACACACACACACACACACACACACACACACACACACACACACACACACACACACTCAAACACAACAAAACACACATCATGTGGTGTGTTGTGTGGTTGAAATTAAAATAGAAGAAAAGAACAATTCATGAGTTAAAGGAATAAATTTTTTGATGCTTTTGGATACTTTATAAGCGATTTCCCCCGTTCCTTGGCTAGTGTTCAGAGGCTGACCAGTATAGAGATGTATGTGTATGCGACCGTTTTTCCCCTCACCTTTGAGGTAGCCACATTCCGTATTCAGAGAATATAAATGAATATTTGAAATGTAAAAAAAACAGCCAAAAAATATAATGAAAAATGAAATAAACACATTATGAATAAAAGAATCAAAACGAGTCGTTGTGCGTTCCCCAGCTTAACTCTCAAAGGGGGGGGGTTGTGTGTGTGGTGTGTGTGTGTGGTGGGGGGGGGGGGTCACACAGACTGTGCACTCTGACTGACTCATCCCACCTTGGGAATCATTGTGAAATTAAAAGTGCACACTGCATGAACAAAAGTTTGCGTGTATGACTTTTTTTTTTTTATCCAAGTATCTCGTCATATAGGCAACCACACTTCGACTTCAGAGGAATAAAAAGAAAAAACCAGTGACAGAAATATACCAAACAAACACACATGAACGAACAAAAAAAATCTAGCACTCCAAAACTCTACAACCCTCCTAAATTATACCACCACCTCCACCACCATTACAACTACCACCACCATCACCACCACAACTACCACCACCACCACTACTGCTGCTTCAAAGCCCCC
>CM060322.1:5829484-5839484 GCA_030674155.1 Stramonita haemastoma
GCGTGTGTAACGCACGTTACTCTACACTTTTTAATCCAAATTCTACGTCATTGTCCTCTTTCCTGAATCAGTGGCTGGCTATTCCTGTATACATGCTAATAATTATACTGCTTGTCTTCCCCCCCCCCTCCCCTCCCCTCGACAAGAGGATGGGTACTTAGAAAATTCTGATTAGTATCAATATGGCTATCTACACAGGAGACAGCTCAAAGGGTGTGTGTGTGGTGTGTGTGTGTGTGTGTGTGTGTGTGTGTGTGTGTGTGTGTGTGTGTGTGTGTGTGTGTGTGTGTGTGTGTGTGTGTGTGTGTGAGACAGCTCAAGTGTGTGTGTGTGTGTGTGTGTGTGTGTGTGTGTGTGGTGTGTGTGTGTGACAGCTAAAAATGTGTGTGTGTGTGTGTGCCATAATTATTAAGCGCACGAAAAAAAAGAACCCACAGCAACAAAAGAGTTGTCCCTGGTAAAATTGTGTAGAAAAAAGCCGCTCTGAAAGGGAAACAAATACAGATGCAGACAGAAAAAGAACAAAAATTATGGGTGGCGCTGCTCTTGTGGTGAAGTGCTCTCCCTGGGAAGAGCAGCCGGAATTTCACGCAGAGAAATCTGCTGTGACTTAAAGTGGGGTAAAATAAAAATAATAAAATATTTTTAATGCCTTAGGAACAGGGTGCACTGGTGCCGTAAATAGGATGCCAGTCTTGCCAAACTTTGTTTGTTGGTACTGAGTTCGATTCCTGCACCATTTCTCAGATTCCGTGTTACTTACTGTCCGTTACTTTCCGCTCCTTTCTCTCTTTTCATCTGTCTGTCTGTCCGTCTATCTGTCTGTCTGTCTGTCTGTCTGTCTGTCTGTCTGTCTGTCTGTTTCTCTAGTCTGTCTGCCTCTCTCTGTCTCTGTCTCTCTGTCTCTGTCTCTCTCTCTCTGTCTCTTTGTCTCTGTCTGTCTCTCTGTCTCTGTCTCTGTCTCTCTCTCTCTCTTGTCTGGTTGTCTAACTTGATGATGATGATGATGATGATGATGATGATGATGATGATGATGATGATGATGATGATGATGATGATGATGATGATGATGATGATGACGACGACGACGAGACGACGACGACAACGATGATGATGATAACGACGACGACGATAACGACGATGATAACAACGATGATGACGAAGAAAAAAGATCACCATCAACATAAAAAAAACACACCACCACCACCACCACCACCACCACCAACAACAACAACAACAGAATAAAACTTGAAACAGAAGCAAGAAGACTATAATATTATGACCAGCTGGAGGAAATGGCGACACAGACCTGATGGGAGGCTGGCCTTCATTGGCTCAGCGCTACGTGTCTGAGCATTTTAAACACTGGCAGGCATTACATTCTCCAGCAATTCACATTACGGAAACCTCATTTACTTTTTTTTCCCATTTTCATACCCCTTTAAGTCACGGCAGATTTCTCTGCGTGAAATTCGAGCTGCTCTCCCTCACTGGGGAGAGCGCGTGGCAACAAGGGCAGAGCCTACCCATTTTTTTTTTTTTCCTGTCTGCAGTTGTGTTTGTTTCCTTATCAGAGTGACTTTTTTTTAAAACAGAATTTTGCCAGGGACAACTGTCTTGTTCCCGTGGGTTCTTTTACGTGTGCTAAATAATTATGTGTAACGCACAGGACCCCGCTTTAGTGTCTCATCTAAAAGACTAACACCCAGACCACCACCCATGGTCTAATGGATAGGGGGGAAAAGTGTCAGACTCAAACAGGGATCAAACCACCGCACACTTTCGACCCGGACTTTTCGCTTTCTAGACAGGTGCGTTACCTCTAGACTACTGATTCACCTCGCTTTGTCAATATCAATATTCGAAAAAAAAATTCAAATCTTCTTCAGGGTCATATTCACCCTCCTGACATTAATCACAGGTTTCTTCATACCGCTCTTGTTTTGCTAACTCTCAATTAACCTCTAAGCCATAAGCGTATGTCAAATATGTTGATAGCATACTGACTTTAATTAACGATCGAGTTTAATAGAATCTTGTTACCGTACCACCTCCAGTTCAATGAGGGTTTTCTTCTTCTTCTTTGCATTCTTCTTCTTCTTTGCATTCTTTACATTCTTCTTTTTTGCATTCTCTTCTTTGCATTCTTCTTCTTCGCAATTCTTTTTCTTCTTTGCAATTCTTCGTCTTTGTCGCAATTCTTGCTGTTCTTCTTCTTCTTTTTCTTATTTGCATTCTTCTTCTTCTTCTTTCCATTCTTTGCAATTCTTCTTCTTTTTTGCATTATTCTTCTTTGCATGCTTCTTCTTCTTCTTGCTTAGCATTCTTCTTTTTCTTTGCATTTCTCTTTGCTGTTCTTCTTCTTTTTCCTTGCTTAGCATTCTTCTTTTTCTTTGCATCTTCTTCTTTCATTCTTCTTCTTCTTTGCATTCTTCCTGTTCTTTGCATTTCTGTTCTTTGCATTATTCTCTTCTTGCAGTCTTCTTCTTCGTTGCATTCTTCTTCTTCGTCGTCTCGTAGTCGTTTCAGTATTGTGGGTTTTTGTTGTTGTTGTTGTGTTGTGTTTTTTTTTTTGGGGGGGGGCTATTTAGAAAGGGGGAAAGGGGTGGGGTGTTAAGGTGGGTATGTGAATGCGTGATGGGAATGTAGAAAGGTCACATCTCGAATTATTTCACTCTGTTTATTCATTCATATATTTGCTTGAGGGCAAAATGTAAAAACAAAAAATCTGCTTGCCCTCGTTCTTTCCCCTCGATGTAGGGAAGGAAAAAGGTTCCTTCCTCTTGTTCTTTTATTATGTTGCTTTGTTTGCTTACGTACGCTTTTAAAATATCACCTTCACAGCTTAATCTGGTTTAAACTAAAGATGGCTGGTGATGTTAAGGTAAAAACATTTTTCTGTACACTTTTCTTAATCACTTTATTATTTTCTTCTACCTGGAGGACATCATGTTTTGTTTGTTTGTTTGTTGTTGTGCGTTCCCCAGTTTAACACTCTGGGGGTCACCCAGAATGTGCACTCTTACTCACCCATCCCACCTGGGAATCACTGTGGGATTGAAATTGTACCTGAATGAGAAGTTTACGTGAATGCCAGTTGTTTCTTTTCAAATACCTTGCCAGATAGGCAGCTATACTCCGACTTCAAAGGATTTTTCTCCTTTAAAGGAGAGTGTAAATTATGTTAAGAGCTTTGCCATGGTTAAATGCAACCTAAACATAACATTTTACAACACAACACATTTTAGTGTAAGTTTTGGCAATTAGCCGACATCAATAACTGACACAGCATTTGGCCTGGGCCATTTTTTTTCCATCAGGACCCTCCTTATAACACACAGGACCTCGGTTTATCGTCTCATCTGAAAGACTAGCACCCAGACCACCACTTATGTCTAAGGATGGGGGGAGGGAAGTTCTTGGCCCAAACGGGATTTAAATCACCGCACACTTACCACCCGGATTTTTCGCTTTCTAAGCAGGCGCGTTACCTCTAGACCACCGATCCGTCAACATTCAAGGCTGGCGCTTCTATCAATTAACCGACTGGGCTTCTTTAACCTTTAAGGTGACCATTTTTTTAATGTTTTTTTGTTGTTGTCGTTCTAGTTCTTGTTCTCCTTGTTCTTGTTCTTGTTGTTCTTCTTGTTCTTTGTTGTTGTTGTTCTTGTTTCTTGTTCTTTCTTGTCTTCTTCTTGTTCTTGTTCTTGTTCTTCTTTCTTCTTCTTTCCTTCTTCTTCTTTTCTTCTTCTTCTTCTTCTTCTTCTTCTTCTTCTTCTTCTTCTTCTTCTTCTTCTTCTTCTTCTCTTCTTCTTCTTTTCTTCTTCTTCTTCTTCTTCTTCTTCTTCTCTTCTTTCTTCTTCTTCTTTTTTTCATTTCTTCTTTTCTTCTTGTTCTTCTTCTTCTTTTCTTCTTTCTTTCTTGTTCTTCTTCTTTTCTTCTTCTTTCTTCTTCTCGTTTCTCTTCTCTTTTCTTCACTTCTTCTACTTCTTCTTTTTCTTCTTTTACGGTCTTCTCTATTTCTTCTTCCTTCTTTTTTCTTGAATTTTTTTTTTCTGCTCTTCTTTTCTTCTTCTTCTTCTTTCTTTTGCATTTTTTACTTGTTCTTGTTCATGTTCTTCTTGTTCTTCTTGTTCTTGTTCTTCTTCTTGTTCTTCTTGTTCTTCGTCTTGTTCTTCTTCTTGTTCTTCTTGTTCTTGTTCTTGTTGTTGTTGTTGTTGTTGTTGTTGTTGTTCTTCTTCTTCTTCTTCTTCTTCTTCTTCTTCTTCTTCTTCTTCTTCTTCTTCTTCTTCTTCTTCTTCTTCTTCTTCTTCTTCTTCTTCTTCTTCTTCTTCTTCTTCTTCTTCTTCTTCTTCTTCTCTTCTTCTTCTCAAGTTTCAATCTTCCTTAATAAGATGACTGCGTGAGACACATTCAGTCTACTCTGTATCTCTCAAGAAATTTACAGAGCAGACGCTGAGCTGTCTACGTCCTTCTGATGTGATGTGCTGTGAAGAAATATTTTTTTTGTGCGGAAGCCTGCTTGGTATTGCTGTGTCCTTGTAATCTATGTAATGCTGATATAAATTCTGGCGGGATCTTTAACGTGTGTATTTTGGTGTTTTTGTGTGTATGTAGTACACGTAGGTGTACAAGTAAGTTGATCTAGGAGATCGTTAGAAAAATAAAACAATATCAACAATCAGACCAATACATGTACACTTGCGCGCACGCGCGCGCGGCGCACACACACACACACACACACATACACACACATACACACATACACACACACACACACACACACACACACACACACACACACACACACACACACACACACACACACACACACACACACACACACACACACACACAGAGTCAAAAACAAACACAAACACATTCGTCTAATATCACTTAGAGTGAACAGACGTTAAATTAAAGACAACAAACCCAAACACAAAAACAAACAACAAACAAACTAAAACTAAAACCTTCGTGTTTTAATCATAAAGCGCTGCCGAAATTTGAGCTTGTCACCAATGATTTCACACTATTTTACACTTAAAGTCTGTAACCTTGACCATTGTTCTGTCTAAAGTGATCGAAACCTTCGTCATTTTTTTTTTTTTTTTTTTTTTTTTTTATATCGAGGATAATGGAAAAACACTCTTGTGCTTTTTTTCATCTAGTCCCTAGTGTGTATGCAGTTTTGCAAATGTCATCTGTTCCCACCGGCACACAATGGCCTACTCTTACGAAAAGCTGAACAGGATTTAACGTGTGCGTAAGGTGTTCTGCGTGCGTTCGCACACGGGGCCTCGGTTTAAAGTCTCATCCGAAGGACTAGTATCATCCGAAGTTACTTCTGTAAGCGAAGTGCCAAAGCCTACAGAAAACTCGCCACGCTGGGAGATGTTATGGTCAGGTTGTCTTCAGCAAGTAGCATGCTCTTAACACAACAAACTGTAAAAGGCAAAAAGAAAAAGTGTCCCATGACCTATGTGGTAATAAGGGAGCGAGGCATCAGAGACCTCAGTTTCTCTAGGGGACAGTATATTGAGTGTGGCGCCCATCTCCTCTCCCTCGCTGCTTTACCTTCCCTGACCCTAAAGAGGGCGGGTACCCATTTACAGCTGGGTGAAATGGGGACTGTACTGAAGCCAAAGCGTCCAAAATTCTGTAGAAAAAACGCCAGCCTGGTTGGGAAACAAATACAGCTGCAGACAGAAAAAGAAAAGAAAATGGGTGGCGCAGTTCTTGTGGCAACGCACTCTCCCCAGGGAAAAGCAGCCCGAATTTCACGCAGAGAAATCTGCCATGACTTAAAGTAGTGTAAAATATAAAAATATAAATGTTTACCTATCATTGAGGTAGCCGCATTCTGACATGACAGGGCGGTGTCTAAAACACAACACCAGTGCGTACATGTTTGGTTTCTTTTCTTTCTTTAAAAATAATGTTGTCATCTGTTCCTACTGGAACGAAATGTTCCACTCTTCCAAAAACCAGAGCGGATTTTTAGTGTGTACACAAGATGTAAAACGAAGTAGGGGACGGGACAGCTCTGTGGTCAGAGCACTCGTTTCCCCCAGCCAATGTCAAGCAGCGTCGAGCATGGTTCCAGATGGATGGGTGACCGTTTGCGCGCCTTGGCTTCAGTACAGTTCCCCCAGCTGTAAATGGGTACCTGCTCTTTTTAGGGTCAGGGACGGTAAAGCAGCGAGGGAGAGGAGATGGGCGCCGCCCTCAACATGCTGGCACCTAGAGAAGCTGAGGTCTCTGATGCTTTGCTCCCCTACAGCCACACAGGTTATGGGACACCTTTACCTTTTACCTTTTTTTTTACACAAGATGTTTTGCGTGAGTTCACACACGGGACCTGGGTTTATAGTCTCATCCGAAGGACGCTCTGGGGAGCTGAGTCAGCACTGGGGTTAACTTCAGCCCTCGAATGGGTGTCTTTGTGCTTGCTTAAACCCTGGCCTTCAAATCACGAGCGCATCGCTCTAACCACTACGCTATCTCCTCCCCTCCCCCTCCCCCCAGCGAGATACTTGAAAAAAGACACCCCTACACGCAAACCTCTCATCCAGTGTGTTCTTTTAGTCTCTCTGTGATTTCCCTGGTGTGATTAGGGATTGAGAGAGAGACAGAGGGGGGAGAGAGAGGGAGAAAGAGTGAGAGTGGGAGAGAGAGGAGAGAGAGGAGAGAGAGAGAGAGAGAGAGAGAGAGAGAGAGAGGAGAGAGAGAGAGGAGAGAGAGGGAGAGACAGAGGGGGAGAGAGGGAGAGAGAGAGAGACAGAGAGAGAGTGAGGGAGAGAAGAAGAGAAAGAAAGAAAGAATAGAAATTAATTCATATTCATAAATTATTTTTGTCTTTTTTTAAGGGTTACAGATAACTACCCGCATACTTTTTTTCATCCGGTCCTTGCCCTGATTAGGGACTATCAAAACAAAACAGAGAGAAGAAGAGAGACAGAGACAGAGACAGAACATACAGAGAACCAGACAGACATAGACAGACAGACAGAGTCAACAAAGTCACGGTCAGACAGCAGAGAAAACAATAGATCAGAGACAGACGCAGACAGACACAGAAAACAAACGAGACAGGCAGAGAATGACAAACAGACAGGGGAGAGAGAAAGACTGCACAGACAAATTAATGCACAGAAGGAGACAGCTGCACGTGGCGAAAAACCCAAAGTTCCACAGAAAATCGAATGACATCAATCTGCCAAAGCGAACAAGGAAGAAAAAGACCTGATATAGTGAAGAGAACAAGGAAGACAGAAAAACCTTACATAAGGAAAAACAGACAAATTAGAAAGAAGCAGCAGAAGGAGAACAAAAAAATAACACCAATACATCTGTCTTTTTATTGTGATAATCATAATCTAAGAAAAACACAGGTGCGAAGGATATGGGGAAAAGGATTAAAATAACCGTAAAAAAAATACAATACAACACAACACATAAAGTATCACCAGCATTTAGTTTAAACAAGAATGTTGGTATTTTTATGGAAAGGCGAAAGAGTAAAAAACGAAAAGAATGAAGAGGAAGGAGGAGGAAGGGGGAGAAGGAGGGGCAGAAAAAAGAAGAAGAAGAAGCAACAACAACAACAGCAACAAATAAAAACTCTACTACTACGACGTCGACGACGACAATGACGAGAACATCATCACCATTAAGATTAAATGTTGACATGTATTTGATAACAAGGAAAAAAAGAAGAAACAAAAGAAAGGATAAAAGGAAGAAGAATAGAAAAAGAACTGAACGAAAAGGAGAAGAAAAAGGCCAAAAAAGAGAAAATGAATGGCTATGGAGAAATGAATGAATGGATGAATGAATGAATGAATGAATGAAGGGAGGGAGGAAGGAAGGAATTCACAAATGCATGCATAAATGAGTGAATGAAGGAAGGAGAAGGAAGGAAGGAAAATCAAGCCAAACTGCAGGAAGAAAGGAAAGAACAAAGCTGGCCAGCAGCAGACTATGGCCAAAGCGGCACAGCCAGCATCATTAAAGGAGAACAGGACCCAGACAGACGACCACCACTGCAATCACTCGTCACACACTATTTAGAGGCACGCGTCAGCACACACACTAGAGCAACAATAAACCCTGGCAAATGCACAGTGTTGTCCTCCAATCACACACCCAGACAGATGTAATGTGACAGGTTGTATGTATATTTGCACAACGACCACCGCTTCTTAACACGGAGCCAGTAGTCATTGCTTTTTGGTATTAAGTGTGTGTGTTGTGTGTGTGTGTGTGTGTGTGTGTGTGTGTGTGTGTGTGTGTGTGTGTGTGTGTGTGTGTGGTGTGTGTGTGTGTGTGTGAATTAGAGCACTTTGATTATGTCTAGGGAAAAGTGATTTGAAGAATAAAAAGACTCAACAACGACGACGACAACGACGACGATGACAGTGGTTGGTTGGTTGGTTGGTTGGTTGGTTTCTTTATTTGTGGTCTGGGAATTCTTTATTCTTTTCTTAATCTTTAATTTCGAGGATAATGGTGTGATGGGGCGGTAAGTAGATTACCTCCCATGCGATCAGGGCCCTGTCGCAGCGTTGTGTTTCTAAATCGAGACACACCTGTGAGTTGTGTGATGCTCTGTTTCCTGTGGTAGTGGTCAAAAACCCACATTGAATACACTTTGCCTTCACGGTGAAATGTAATAAATTATGCAGCCTTTTCTGAAAAGATACATTTTAACTGTATGGCTGTGCCCACCTGGAGTGTCTGCGAGGATAGAAGTTAAAACATTTTCATTCTGTTGCAATGGAATATACACCCATGTCCTCTATTTTACACTCAGTCCCTGTATGTGCATTTTATGAAAATAGTCATCCGTTCCGACAGTCACAGTATAGTCTACCCGTTCCCAAAAGTGGAATCGGCACTGGTGTTTACTCCGAGGGAAAATTCCTCTTGAACGAGATTCGAACCCGGCTATGATAAACTACGCGGAACGGTTGACAATCTGCTTCATCAAAGCCTGTGCTTGTTTTGGTTTCGTTGTTGTCTGCATGTGTTCGCACATAGAACCCCTGAACTTAATTGAATCATCTGAAAGATTTCTCAAGAAGTATAGCCAGCAGCTACAAAAAACAACTCCATTAGACACTTTAGCAAAACCCTTTTATCATTACTATTTCTTTATTTATTCTTTTATATCGAGGATAATTGAACAAACATTCATGTACTTTTTTTACACCCAGTCCCCGTGTGTATGCAGTTTTGTAAATCTTGTCATCTACTTATTTGTTTTGTTGCGTTTTGTTCCACCAGTGAGGAGATTTTTAGCTCTACGATCTGAGGATTTGGGGCTCATCATTAAGGCAGCCATATTCTGACTTCGGGAGTTAAGTCTAATAAATACGACATCAATGTCTATGCTTTTTTTTATGTCATCCGTTCCTACCGACCGTCACACAGTGTCCTACTCTTCTAATAAGCAGAACGGGCTTTAACGTGTACGTAATATGTTCATGCGTGCGTTTGCATTCAGGGCCTCAGTTTATAGTCTCATCTGAAGGCCTTTGGGGCAGACTGGAGGGGGCACTGATGTTAACTGCTGGTGAACGATCCAATCGAACGAGCGTTTCGGTGGTAACTCAAACCCGGGTTTGATCTCAGCCCATCAAATCTCAAGCGCAACGCTCTAACCACTAAGGTAAGTCACTCCCCCACTCACCCCCCCACCCCCCCTCCACCCTCATTCTCTTTTTGATAAAAAGTGGGATAAGATTGACGGTTATTGAGACAGACATAATTTATATCCTCGAAGTAAAAAAACAGCTGGGGATAGGCAGCTATTGTAGTCATTGGGGGACGGGGTATATTATTATTATTATTATTAATCTTTTATATCGAGGATAATAGAATAAACACTCATGTGCTTTTTTACATCCAGTCCCCGTGTGTAGGCAGTTTTTGTAAATCTTGTCATCTGTTCCCACCGGCACACAAAGGCCTACTCTTTCGAAAAGCGGAACAGGAT
>CM060322.1:5854484-5894484 GCA_030674155.1 Stramonita haemastoma
CAGTTATACTATGTCCACATATGCAAGATACATGTCCAACATATTTTGTTTTAAAACAGTTCATTTCCCATCTGCAAGCCAGAGAAACAATTTCTCTTATACAATAAAAATCTGTTTCATATATTTTAACAAAAGACTGAAATTTTACCATCCCTTCATATACACCTAGACAACCAAGTTTCTTTTTTTCATATTGGAATAACTTTTGTTGTGCTTTTTCCACGATCTGATAACATTCTTGTAGTGACAGATGAAGTGTCAAATTTTCCACATCTATCAATTGTTTTGCCCCATTTTTTGCTAGAATATCAACTTTTTCATTGTAATATATACCAGAGTGAGATGGAATCCAACAAAAAGTTATATCTGAACCTTTTAAGGTGAGGAGATGAATTAAATGACATATCTCAATAACAAGTTCTGATCTAACTCTTGTTTGCATAGAGCTGATGGCTTGAATTACTGATTTTGAATCAACACAAAAAAGAATGCGGAAAACAGCTCTAGGGAAATCGATTAAGAAATTCAGTGCCATTAATATTGCTATGAGTTCTGCTGTAAAAATTGAAATATTCTCCCCAAGATGAAATGATTTTTCCGATTTCAGCTCTGATATAATGTATGCAGCACCAGCATTATTGTTTAAGACTGAGCCATCTGTGAAAACTTTTAAATGGTTTGAATAATATTCTTCCAAATGAATTTTTGCTTGTGAAGACACTAGATTTATATTACAATTCTTTATTAAGTCAATATAATTTATATCAAACTGAGCTCTTTTGAGTTCCCAAGTTGGAGTGGGGGATACTTCATCTCTTTTAGCAACATTTGTATTAGGATTGTATCCGGCATTTAAAAATGTTTGAGATGTATATGTACCTAATGTGGTATTAGAGGATATCAATCTTGCTCTCTTCGGAAAATCTCTATCAGATTTAAGATTTATTGCCGATTGCAAATTATTTTTAACAGTTTGACTTCTTAGGACAAATTTACAACAAGCAGTCCTTCGTTGATTTTCTAGTGGTAGAATTCCAGATGCACTATATGTTTTTATACAGGAGGCATGGACTGGGAGACCTAGAGCCAGTTTGTATGCTCTACAGTCTATACTTTGAAGTTTTTTTAACAGATATTTTGGAGCATTGAAAAATACTTCTTGGGCATACGTCAATTTTGAACGAATTAAAGACGTTGAAAGATGCAGTAAGGTAAGAATATCCTGACCCCATGACTGTTTGCTAATAACTTTCAGAATATTTAAAGTTTTCCTTGCTTTATTCAGAATGTACTCAATGTGATGGTTCCATGTCAATTTTGTTGTAAGAAATACTCCAAGAAATTTGACTGTTTGCTTGTATTCTAAAATTCCGTTACCTATTCGAAAGCTAGGCAATTGTGTTGGATTTGATCCATTATTGAAAAGAACCATGTGTGTTTTTTCAGTTGATAGAAGTAACCCATTTTCATTCATATAGTTTGCTATCATATTAAGTTCATTTTGATACAACTTTTTAATGTAGTTCAATGATCTTGCAGGAGTATTCTTTTTCATTGTGTGTGTGTGTGTGTGTGTGTGTGTGTGTGTGTGTGTGTGTGTGTGTGTGTGTGTGTGTGTGTGTGTGTGTGTGTGTGTGTTGTGTGTGTGTGTGTGTGTGTGTGTGTGTGTGTGTGTGTGTGTGTGTGTGTGTGTGTGTGTGTGTGTGTGTGTGCGTGTGTATTCATGAGCAATTGTTCCTCAGGTATATGTGGGAATTGCATAAGTGTAAGTGACTGGTTATAAACATGCACACACGACCAAAACCACACCATTTTTTTCCGTTCTTCACACAGAGCTCCGAGGCTCATCAATGGTGACGTTTATTGTGTCTGTGACCGGTTTTGTTCCCCATGAAGGTAACCACACTCCTTCTTCGGGAATGATGTCTAAACACAAAATCACTGTGCATATGGTTTTTTTGTAATATATTTTTGTACTTTGTTCTTACAGGCACGAATATCCTACTCTTAGGAAAGATAGAACGGGTTTTAAATAAAGTGTGCGCAAGATGTTTTACGTGTGTTTGCACATGGGGCCTCGACTTCTTCAACCCAAGGATGGTTCGTCTCTGCTGGAGAACTTTTGAGGGAGTGGAGTCTGTACTGATGTCAACTCCAGAGGAAACAATCTCTTCGAACCTGTGGTTCGAACCCAGGCACGATCCCGGGCTGCAAAAACCGCGAGTGCAACTGTCTCACCACTGGGCTCTCCCGCCCCCACACGATTTCTATCATTCTTGTGCCAGTCACTAAAAATTGCCTTCAGTGTCTGGACTTTATTCCAGTTCTTGATTAAACCATTGACACTAGGGCAACAGCAAATTGAGAGGCTGTATGATCAGTGGCTTTATCACAGTTCTTGATTAAACCATTGACGCTGGGGGCAACAGCAAATTGAGAGGCTGTATGATCAGTGGCTTTATCCCAGTTCTTGATTAAACCATTGACGCTGGGGGCAACAACAAAGTGAGAGGCTGTATGATCAGTGGCTTTCCCTTTCATGGAATTCCACTTTACAGCTTAGTTTTTAGTGATCAAATATGACTCTGACTAGGAGACTTGACTTACACAGTCCTTGTGCTGCAGCCCAGGGGGCTAGTTGGCCTTTGGAGAACAGCTCCAACGCTGACTGTCCTTATGCCCTCTTGGCCGAGAGAGAGTGGGGGTGTACTGTGGGTAGGGCACCTCCATTATAATCAAATTTCTGACCAATTTCCAAAACAGCAGCTGCCTTCTCTGCTGTTTTGGAGGTGATCTTCAAAAACACACGGACAAATATAAGCATCCACAAGAACGAATGACTACATGATCTAAATCCTTTTCCTCCTTTCTGTTTAAGTCTTTCCATCATCCTGTCAGAATCGTACCAGATATCTAGCCATTAGAAATGCCAAAGTGACTCCCATCAAAAAGACAATGACCCCAGCGATAACACTAAAGCGTCCATTAGGACAGTGTCGTCAGGCTGCCATACTAATGCTGTATTGTTTCCGTTAAAAGACCATGAGATTAGCGAGATAAAATAAAATCAGATAAAAATAAAGTGTAAAGCTGGCGACAGTTCTCTCGGCTGTTTCAGTCAGCAATATCTTTTTAAAACATTTCTTTTGCTAGTTTCAGACGTTTTTCTTCTTGTTTGTTACTCTTTCTCTCTCTGTCTCTGTCTCTGTCTCTGTCTCTGTCTCTGTCTCTCTGTCTCTCTGTCTCTCTGTCTCTCTGTCTGTCTGTCTCTCTGTCTGTCTGTCTCTCTCTCTCTCTCTCTCTCTCTCTCTCTCTCTCTCTCTCTCTCTCTCTCTCTCTCTCTCTCTCTCTCTCTCTCTCTCTCTCTCTCTCCTCCCTCCCTCCCTCCCTCCCCCCTCTCTGTCTCTCCATCTCTCTGTCACTGTCACTGTCACTGTCTCTGTCCCTCTCTCTCTCTCTCTCTCTCTCTCTCTCTCTCTCTCTCTCTCTCTCTCTCTCTCTCTCTCTCTCTCTCTCTCTCTCTCTCTCTCTCTCTCTCTCTCACACACTCTCTGCCTTGCCTACCCACAATTTCATTTCAGCACTATCATCAATAATTATGCGCACTGAACATAAACTTGTCCTGGCAGAGACATCTAGACAACTAGACCTTTGTGTCACTGTAGATAATGCTATCTCCGCTAAAAGTCCCCAACCTATTCTTCTTGTTTCTTCTGCGAACCTTAAATCACTGGCGTTGAGAGAGATACAGAGCACCGGTAACCAGGAGATTATCTCAAGGTTTGGGGTAGCATGTTGGTTGGTTGGTTGGTTCTTACAAAACTTAACAAACAAAACACACATACATTTACTTCCATCTCCTTCTCCTCCTCATGTCCTGTCTAAAATATTTTTTTAGTGGAGAGACGTTGAAACAAAGGCACACAATACAATACAATACAATACAATACAATACAATACAATACAATACAATACAATACAATACAATACAATACAATACAATACACCACACCACACCACACTACACCACACCACACCACACCACACCACACCACACCACACCACACCACACCACACCACACTACACTACACTACACTACACTATACTACACTAAACTGCACTACACTACACTACACTACACTACACTACACTACACTACACTACACTACACTACAATGCAATCCAACACAACACAACATAACACAACACAGCACAATACAATACAATACAATACAACACAACACAATGCAGCGAATTCACAATTCACTGCACTACGATCAATTCAGTACAGTACAGTACAGAACAGAACAGGACAGAACAGTACAGAGCTGAACAGTACAGTACAGCACAGAACAGTACAGCGCCAATACAATGATACCATTAAGCTGTCCAGCCCATTTATCACCGCGAAGCAATGAAAGATGCTAAACGCGGCACCGGCACAAATGGCATCGGACACTGACCTCTCAAATGGGTGCAGCAGTCAGTCTCACAGTGGACAGTTATTACACTGCTGCACAGCAAGCAAGCCTGGTCAGTCTTTCTTAGGCCTACAGCAGTCAGTCTCACAGTGGACAGTCACTATACTGCTGCACAGCAAGCAAGCCTGGTCAGTCTTTCTTAGGCCTAAACACTTGATTCAGTTCAGACCTGCAAAGAACTTGTGCAAATTCTGATCATCACATAGGTATAAATACTGCATGCAAAGGGAGGGAGGGAGGGAGGGAGGGAGGGAGAGATAGAGAGAGAGAGAGAGAGAGAGAGAGAGAGAGAGAGAGAGAGAGAGAGAGAGAGAGAGAGAGAGAGAGAATGAATGAATGAATGAATGAATGAATGAATGAATGAATGAATGAATGAATGAATGAATACTCTTTATTTTTCAAGGTTTACAGAGTAAGTTTTACATACTTTTTTTTCAACCAGCCCTTGCCCTGATCAGGGAATATAGCTAAGAAAAGAAAAAAATGAGAGAGAGAGAGACAGAGAGACAGAGAGAGACAGAGAGAACAGACACAGACCTGAAACTGAAAATGGTTTATAGCCATTGCTATGTCTGTCCTTTCGGCGAGAGGCACAATGAAGTTTTACACCCCAACTGACCAGCACCGCCAAAAATCGAATCTGATGTCACGCGGTTTGTTTACACACACACACACACACACACACACACACACACACACACACACACACACACACACACACACACACACACACAAACACACGCACAAACACACACACACACACACAAACACACGCACAAACACACACACGCACGCACGCACGCACACACACTCACACACACACACAACACACAATTACACACACACACACACACACACACACACACACACACACACACACACACACACACACACACACACACACACACAACACAAACACACACACACACACACAAACACACGCACAAACACACACACACGCACGCACGCATGCACACACACTCACACACACACACAACACACAATTACACACACACACACACACACACACACACACACACACACACACACACACACACACACACAAAACACACACACACACACACACAAACACACACACATGCACACAAGAGACAGAAAACGCTGACAGACGTCATATGAGGAAGAGACTTAACACACACACACACAAAAACACACTCACACACACACATACACACACACACACATACACACACACACACACGCACACACACACACACAAACACTCACATACACACATACATACATACACACACACACACACACAAACAAACACACACACACACAAACACACACACACACACAAACACACTCACACACACACGCACACACACACACACAAACACACTCACATACACACATACACACACACATACACACACACGCACACACACACACACACACACACACACAAGAAACAGAAAACGCTGACAGACAGAATGTGAGGAAGAGAAGAGACTTCAGCTCGTGCAAAGGTTGATGTATATAGTCTGGGGGGTAAGGTATACTTTTCTAAAAAATCAAGGGTTTTAATTCTGTCTGAAGCAGGACTTACGTCCCCCCCCCTCCCTCCCTTCCCTGAATCCACTAGACCATGAGTTATGTTCTGAGTGCCAATCTTTCAGATTAGATGATAAATGTATGTAATACAATACATTCCAAACAATGTTATGGAATACAATACATTACATTACAATACATTACAATAGCTCACAATATAAATCAATAATGAGAATACATTACACAATACATTACAATAGATTACAATACAATAACTTACACTACAACACACTACAATACATTACAATACAGTATACTACATTCCATTCCATTCCATTCCATTCCAATACAATACAATACAATACAATACATTATAATACAATGCATTACAATATATTACAATACATTACTTTACAATACAATACAACACAATACATTACAATGCAGTACAATACTTTACAAAACAGTACACTACTTTACAGTACAACACAATACATTACAAAACAATACAACACAATACAATACTTAACAACACAACACAATACAGCACAACACAATACAATACAATACAATACAATACAACACAACACATTACAAGACAATGCTACACAGTGCAATCTGGCCACTGATCAAGCTGTTAAGTTCAGTTATCCCTACAGCGAAGCAACGAACGATGCCAAACGCAGCGCCAGCCAGCACAAAATTAATAGCATCGGACACTGACCTTTACAATGAGTCTGCCGTCACACTGGACATTCACCATTGTCCAGCAAGCAAGGTCATCCTCGTGGGTCATCCCTCGGGGGTAGGGGGTGGGGTGGGGGCGGGATAGCCTAATGGTCAGAACTTTGCGCTCGCAATTTGACGATCCGAGTTCCATTCCCGTTCGAGTATATTTTTCCCCTGGAGTTAACATCAGTGCTGACTCCACCCTCCCCAAAAGTCGGATGAGACTATAAACCGAGGCCCCGGTGTGTGAACGCACGCAGAACATCTTGCGCACACGTTAAATCCTGTTCCGCTTTTCGTAAGAGTAAGCCATTGTGTGTGTGGGGGGGGGGGGGGGAAGAAAAGATGACAAGATTTATAAAACTGCATATACACGGGGACTGAATGTAAAAAAAAAGGCATGAGTATCCTGGTTATAAAGAAGAATAAATAGAATAGATAAATAGATGCAAAAAAAAGCACATGAGTGCTTATTCCATTATCCTCGCTATAAATGAATAAAGTAATAAATATAAGTAAATAAGACTTTAGGTGTTACACACTGGTAAAGCCACAACAAACTTGCAAATTCCGTTCATTATATAAGAAGTACAGAACGGGTTAGCTCAGTGGTCAGAGCACTCGCTTTCCCCAAGCTAAGGATAAAGCAGCATCGAGCGTGGTTACCAAGTGGATGGGTGACCGTTTGCGCCCCTTGGCTTCAGCACAGTCCCCCAGTTCACCCGGCTGTAAAATGGGTACCTGCTCTCTGTAGGGTTAGGGAAGGTAAAAAAAAAAAAAAGCGAGGGAAAGATGGGTGCCGCCCTCAATATGCTTACCCCTGTAGAAGCTGAGGTCTCTGATACCTCGCTTTCCAATGAACACATAGGTTATGGGAACACCGTAACTGCCCCTTTTTTACATGAATATTAAATACTTCGATGGAAAGAGAATTATACATCAAATAATTTATTCATATATGTCACAGCCCCTGCAAGACGTAAATCCTCCTCCTCCTCCTCTCTCCTCCTCCTCCTCCTCCTCCTCCTCCTCCTCCTCCTCATCATCATCATCATCATCATCATCATCATCATCATCATCATCATCATCATCTTCATCATCATCATCATCATCATCATCATCATCATCATCATCAAGATGTTTCTTTTGCACTTGTACTTCACTGTTTACTTATTCGTGTGCTTGATTAGTTATGTATTGTTTTGTTTCGAGTCAGATTGACACTAGACGCTTTTCTAGATTGTGAGGATGGAAACGACGAGAAAGATTTTTTATTAAATGCTTCAAAAACAGGCGCCTATAAATTAATTTCGCGAACGTGTCCCTTTCATGTCTGTTAGTCTTTATCATGGCAAAGCGACAGACAAAACAAAACAAACAACAATGTTAAAGAATGAAGAAGACAGGAAAGAAAAAGAAATAAAGAAAAAAACAACAGCTAGAACACGTTTAACATGCATTTGATGAGATTTTATAGCATGTCTGCATTTTGTCAGAGAGATAGAGATTTTCTAAGCACAGCTCGCACAGAGAGAGAGAGAGAGAGAGAGAGAGAGAGAGAGAGAGAGAGAGAGAGAGAGAGAGAGAGAGAGAGAGAGAGAATACGAATACGAATACGAAATGTTTATTCAGATAAGGCCAAAGCCCCTTTCCGAAGGGGATAAACATAATATCAACACAAATATTAAGTTGGAAATAAGTACGTATAAACATACATCTAAACAGACGTCCTTTCATAAACAAATAATCAAAAGCATTACATTCGAAAATTAAGTTGCCACAATATACAGTCGCCTCAAAGCTTTATAAGTAAACAATGCTAGATTATATAGTGTATCCTCATTTTGTGATGCCATAAGTAAATTAAATCTAAAGCGACATGGATTATTGTAGAATTTAGGTTGAATCAATTCAGTTCTCAAATCATGCAGAACAGGGCAGCACAACATAAAATGAATTTCGTTTTCTTCAAAACTATGACATAAACGGCACATGGTCACATTATCATTTTCCTCTTTTTATATCTGAACCGATGGCATGCTATATCTGATATACCTAACCTAAGTTTTGTTAATGCACTCTTTACATATCTATTCATTGTAATTCCAATGTACATTTCAACTTTATTATTTGACTTAAACATTCTATACTCAGCAAATCTCTGACTAGTCTCTATGTGACCATGCCATTCCTGCCACCTGCAATCTATGATTCTTTGTTTGAAACTTTTTATAAACTGTCTAATGTTTTCTACTCCCTGATTTTCCCAGACATATGCAAATCCATAAGTATACAAGCATTCTCGTATTCCTGAAGCCCAAGTCTTTTTTCCATTTCTGTCCAATCTATACAAAGTCATATATGCTTTATACGGTAATCTACTACAATCCATTCTAGTCAATTTTAGCCAATAACTGATACATTTTACATACGAATTCAAATATATTGGGTACCTACCAAGTTCACCATATACAAAGTCATTGGGTGTTCTACTATCTACATTCAAAAAGCGTTTCAAAGCAAATAAGTGTAACTTCTCAATCACATCACTATTCTCAAAAGCCCATATTTCTGCACCATACTGCAAAATTGACTGCACCTGTGAATCAAACAGCTTTGCAAAAATACCAAAAGAACTGCAATCCAGTTTATACAATGCACGAAGTATCATCAAAACAGCTTTCTTCCCTCTAGTTACCAAATCCTGACATGCATAAGAGAAACTAAGCCTAGTTGAAAAATATATTCCTAAATATTTATATGCATTAACTATATTGATTCTTTCTGTTCCATAAGTCCATTGTTCATGCTTAGAAAGGTGCCCCCCTTTACGAAAAACAATGATATTTGTTTTTTCCATGTTCACTTTTAATTTCAATTTCTGTGCAGCTGTGTATAAACTATTCAATTGCCTTTGTAGTCCTACCACAGATACAGACAACAAAACAATGTCATCAGCAAAAAGCATAATAAACAATTCTGTTAAATCAAACGATACACCATGTTTTCCATGTTCAATAATTTCATTTGCAAGCTCATTGACAAATAACGAAAATAAAATAGGACTGCATACATCACCTTGTTTCACCCCTTTTGTACAATTCACAAAATCTGACAAATTTGAAGCGCATCTTATTCTTGCTTTAACCTCTCTATACATGCTCTTAACACACCTAAATAACTTACCCCTTATCCTATTTTTCAGCAATACAGGCCATAAAAGTTTTCTTGAAATAGAGTCAAAGGCCTTTTCAAAATCTACCAATGCAACATATAATTTCTTATTATTTGCAAAATGCTTTTGAACTGCTGCTAACAAAGTAAACATGTGATCTACTGTGCAATACCCCTTTTTAAATCCAGCTTGGTGTTCCCCTGTTATATCATTTAATGTTACCCACTCTTGCAATCTATTGTTAATGACAGAACTATACAATTTACTTGCAATATTACATAACGATATACCTCTATAATTATGTGTGTTATTGACATCCCCTTTCTTATAAAGTGGTAAAATAGTTGATTCTGTCCAACTTTCAGGATAAATTCCATTATCAAATAAGTGATTAAATAATGTTACCAAAAAATGTACTACAGGTTCACCAGAATATTTGAAAAACTCGCCAATTAATTCGTCTGGTCCAGCTGATTTGCCATTCTTCAATTTTTTAATTGCCAGTGTCACTTCTTCCTGTGCTATAGGTCTATCTTGCATTTCGACTAGTTCATCTTCACATTCAGTTTCATCTGGTACACCTATATCTACTAATTCATCTTCTTCCTTTTCTAAAATACTTTTAAAGTGGTCAAACCATTGCTTTACAGAAATGCAATTTCGTGGTTGTGATTTTTTGTTATATACTCTTTTCACTTTAACCCAAAATTGTTCCTGACACCTAACAGAATTTAACAAATCATTTAGAAGTAGTTCTTTGTGTTCTTTCTTTTTTCTTCTGACCGTATTCTTATATTCTCTCCTTGATATGCAAAATGCTACTCTGTCATCTTTCTGCAAAGAACGCTTAAACTTTCTCCAGAGTCTCCTCATTTTTCGTTTTGCCAATTTACATTCTTGATCAAACCATTCTTTTTGTTTTGGTCTGTGTACTGGAATTCGTTTTTTCAGACATTCTGCTTGATTCTCTACAGTTTTATTAAACTTATTTATAGCCGAGTCTACTTCAGTAGTAACCAGACCTATTGCATTACTTATTTCTTCTTTCACTGTATTTGAATTAATAGAATCAAAGAAAGTTTGTGTAAAAGAAGGAGACCATTTATATTTAACCATAAATTGTTCTTTATCAGTATCAAGATAATTTTTAACAGAAAGACAATCCACTTGAATATCAAGACAAAACAAAAGAGGAAAATGATCTGATTCCATTCGATCTAATACATTTAGTGTGATCTTATCAAAAACAGATTCCAGAAGACTTAAAGAACATATGTAATAGTCATTCACACTGCTTCCTTGATCTGAGACATATGTGTAACGACCATCACGGTCGCCATTACAAATGCCATTCAAAAAACATACATCCAAACCAGTACACATGTCTAACAATTTTTTACCATAGGAATTCAGAACTGTGTCTTGAGAATGCCTTTTTCTGTGGTGTTCATTATCTTTAGTATTGCACTCATGTAAGCTATCTACACCTAACAAGTTCGGAGAACAATCAGAAGTTCTGGCATTCAGATCACCACACAAAAGTATGTCGTAATCATCAAACAAAAATACCTTGTTTAAAATATTTTCTTCAAGCATAGTTATTCCATTGTCAAAATCAGATACAGAATAGAATGGCGAATTTTCAGGAGGGACATATGTACAGGTAAATAAAACATGTTTGGAAAAATGGAAATAATCTTTATCCAAAACAAAATGCACACAACAATCACTATCATCATCCACATGTCGTATACAAGAAACCAGTGTTTTGCGTACTAGACAGACAATACCTCCCGAGCATCTCCCATGCTGTGTCAACTTTACAGCTGGCTTCGTATATACTTCATACTCTTTAAATAAATCAGACTCAAAATGATGATCAACAAACGTTTCTACCAGGCACACAAAGTCAAATGACAAAAGAAAATGAATGAAATCAACATCATCAAGCTTAGAAAGCAAACCACATATATTCCAATGAAGAAAAGACAATTTATTTACAAAAACGTCCTGATATTGTGAACAAGAACTGACACTATCAACATCCTCCCCCGCATCTCCATCCATCTCTTCCGCGATTTTCTCATTACGATCTTCAGTTACCTCCCCTCTATCATCATCCTGCACGTCACTCCCATCATTGTCAACAAACTCCCTCCCCACACCACAGTCATCATCATCACCATTCACACTGCCAGACATTCCCACATCATGTTTATCAATACATTTATTCATGTTAACATAACAGCTAGAATCAAAATCTGATGAAGACAACGCTATTGCAGCCATACAACAACCATCATTAGAGTCAAGTACACACGCTCTTCTATTTAAACCACCCCTTTCTTTTGCAACATCTATATTGGCATGTTTAGAACAACCTAGGCAACGTGCAACATTGTTTGATAACAAACTTTCGCTCTTGTCCAAAAACTGCACGCACTCATTCACACACCCAGCATCTGTCATTGTGGCTTCATCTCCCCCCTCCCCACCCTCTCCCCTGCACGAAAAAATTCACTGTCATCCACAACAGGCTGAGAGGCTGACAAGCTTCCCTCATCTACCCCATGACAATTTACCGGTGCTACAAGTTCAAAATTGTTCCCACTCATAAACTTAACAGGAGATTTTGCATGAGAAGAGAAAAACGTTGACTCTTTCCCCCAGGGCCGGCCACAATCCTAGGTGTTTTCTTTCAGTCCATCATCGGCATTGAGAAAGAACTTTTTCCCGTCTATCAGCAGGTGATCGTAGATCATGGTTGCTTTCTTTCCTTGCTCCCTGGCGGCCTTGAGGTGTGGAATCAACTTCCTTCTCACTTCTCTAACTTTGGTAGAAAAGTCCTCGTTGATGAAGATTCCACTGCCTTTCAGTTTTCTTTTTTCCTTCAAGATTTGTTCTTTGTCCTTAAAGAAAGTACAGCGCGCGACAATGGGTGAGTCAGGCTTCGTGTTCAGTCGGTGCACCCTATCAAACTGAAATGTATTTGTCAGTTCCAGTTTGTCAACAAGCACTTCCCCCACCAGCTCCTCACAGTCTTGCCAAGTTTCGTTCTGACTTCTCTGTATTCCATGGATGATCAAGTTATTTCTTTTCGACCTTCCTTCTAACTCATCCATCTTTTTTTCTAAACCGTCCACTTTGCTTTTTAATGTACAGTTTTCTTCTTTCAGGAGTTCATTCTCTCTTCTTAAGCTGTCCACAGAATTCATCAAGTCGTGCACATCTTGTGTCAAGTCCGAGTGCGATTGCTTTAGGTCTGCCATGTCTTTCTTCATCTCATCTCTGAAGGATGTTAATATAGATGCAACATCCCTCAGAGTCAAGTCGTCATCGCTCTTCTCACCTGCTGCTTGGCCAGTGTTGAGTCGTCTCTGTCCGCCATTCATCATCCGCGTTGGTCTGGAAGTGTCCTGCTTTGGTCCTGGGTTCAATTCAATGTCCCCACATTGATGAATTAAATTGCCCATATACAAGAGGAAGAGGAGCAATCCTGCCATGACACCGTCAGCTTTACTGCGTAATGTCAACACTGGCTGAAACATGGTTGCTTTGAATTTTGCTCTGTCGTACATGAACTTCATATATACCGGCAGAAATCCTCCACACACACTTCTGAAAAGTAACGGAGAGACAGGCATGGTGCATCACCTATCTATATGCCAAGTTTTGGAACTGTACAATGTCTGCAAATAACTGAATTTTGCCAAGATTTCAAGAGCTCATCAGCACACGTCTGTTTATGAAAACGTTCAATGTCAGCCCCCCGAGAGAGAGAGAGAGAGAGAGAGAGAGAGAGAGAGAGAGAGAGAGAGAGAGAGAGAGACAGACAGACAGACAGACAGACAGACAGACAGACAGACAGACTGACAGACAGACAGATGGACAGACAGCCAGACAGAGGATAAGCCACAGCAGTACATAGATCGATAAACGGGCTAAATATGCAAGGTCGCATACATTCAAGCCTCGATGCACATTTGCGCGTGCGCATGCCTACAGGAAACACAGTGGTGACCTTCCGTTCGTTTTGTTTTTTCCCGTCTTCTCCCGTATTCGCAGTGTGTAAAGAATTATCTCCCCTAGGGGTCTTTCCGTCCATATTTTGTGTTGTGCGCATGACAGCTGTTTTCTCTCCCCTTCCGCCCCCCCCCCCCCTGTCCTCACCTTTTCCTCTTCCTCCCCCTCCCCCCCCCCCCCCGTCCCCCCTTTTCCTCTTCCCCCTCCCCCCTCCCCTGGGTTTATTAGTCTCATTATTTATCCCCAATCTAGCCAGCGAAGACACAAAGGATATGAGATTTTGCAACATTCTGTATTGTTGTTGCTGTTGTTTCTGTTCTAATCCAATCCAATCTTGTTGTTTATAGTCCCGGTGACCACAGAGGCCAAATCGGGGATTGTCACCTTGTAAACATTTCAAATCTCAGAATTAAAGTGTACAACTATATACAGATTAAAACCAGGGTATAATAATTATCAGCTCTATTGCCGTTCCTTGTATCAATGCCCTGGTCAACCATAAGGGTCAACCCCAGACGGGCAAGGCGTTGTGGGGAAAACCCGCTATCAACCTACACATAGAATGAAATAAAACCCAAACCACATTCCGTTAAAGTTGTTGTTGTTGTTGTTATCATTGTTGTTTGTAAGAATCTAGGTTTTAGCTGAGCTTGCTATTGAAGTCTTATTTGTTTTATTTGTTGTATTTATTCTTTTATTTCGAGGATAATGGAATAAGCACTCGTGTGATTTTTTTACATCCAATATCCTGCAGCTTTGTAAATGTTTTCATCTGTTCCCACTGGTACACAACGGCCTACTCTTCCAAAAAGCGGAACGGGTTTTTACGTGTGCGCAAGATGTTCTGCGTGCATTTGCACATAGGACCTCAGTTTATCGTCTCATCCGAAAGGCTTTTGGGGGGAGTGGGGTCGGCGCACTGATATTCACTCTAGAGGGAAAAAAATCCTCTTGAACGAGATTCGAACCCAGGTCAGCAGATCACGAGCGCAATGCGCATCACTCTAACCACCAGGCTATCCCGTCCCCCGTTCACTGACTGAGCTCTTAATTGATTAAAAAATATTGCTTTTGATATTAGAGTCATCGATAAATAAGTGTTATATACTTATGAAAGTAACAAATTTTTGTTTATAAAAACACTACATAAATATTGTCATACTGTGATGTAAGACAGGTTTCCACTAAACAAGGGTACCCCTCATTTCAGCGATAAGAAGGAAGGAGGCAGAATGTTCACCTCTTTAATAAGTAAACCCTGAGTTTCTCGGGCTCGATTCCCAGCCTCGCCCTTTCTTCCTAATTTGACGAAAAAATCGAACTGAATGTCAAAGTCCTTCGGATGAGACTATAAACCGAGGCCCCGTGTATTAATGCGCGCAGAGCATTTTGCACTAGCATCAAAAACCTGCTCCGCCTTCCAAAAGAGTAGGAACGAATGACAACATTTTTGAAAACGCATACACACACGAGTGGTGTTGAGACGCCATCCCCGAAGTAGGATTACGGATACCTAAATGATGGCAGTGATGAGGAGGGGGGGGGGGGGGGTACACGCAAAAATCTCACTATAGACGAACCTCGGAGCTCTAGCCGAGGTAGGAAAACAATAATTCCGCTATGTGACGAGGTGACAGCCCCGATATGGCCCGTGCAGTCGGCGGGGCTCTAAGCAACATCATTGGATTGGATTGGAGCTATGTTCCCAGGCAACAAGAAAATGAATCTTGCCTGGGAAATCTACAAAGCGGTTTATATGGCTTTTTTATGGGCAACACAAAAAAGCAGAGCAGAAACTACTAGATTCGTACCCACCCGACATTTCTGGGCAACGGCAAAATCTCACAACTACATATCCCCACCCCACCCCCCACCCCCTACCACCCACCCCCACCCCCAATCTTGCAATATTTCTGAGCAATAACAGTGAATCGGTGGTCTACAGGTAACGCGCCTGCCTAGAAAGCGAAAAGTTCAAGTCGGAAGTGTGCGGTGGTTTGAACCTGGTTTGGGCCCTAAACTTTTCCCCCAGCCATTAGACCATGAGTGGTGGTCTGGGTGTTAGTCTTTCGGATGAAACTATAAACACGAGGTCCTGTGTGTTATACAAAATTATGTAGCGCACGTAAAAGAACACATGGCAACAAGAGGATTGTCCCTGGCAAAATTCTGTGGAAAAAAGCCACTCTGGTGGGGAAACAGATACAGTTTCAGACAGGTACAGAAGAAATACTAGGTGGCGCACACTTCCCGGGGAGAGCAGCCCGAATTTCACGCAGAGAAATCTGCCGTGACTTTAAAGTGGTATAACATCAAAGACTGATCATCACGACTAGTACTACACCTTTCACTATCTCTAGGATGGACAAGAAGACTCAGGGGACGAGATAGCCCAGTGGTCAGAGCGCTCGCTTTCCCCCAGCCAATGTTAAACAGCGTCGAGCGTGGTTTTCAAGGGGATGGGTGACCGTTTGCGCGCTTAGGCTTAATAACAGTTCCCCCAGCTCACCCAGCTGTAAATGGGCACCTGCCCTCTTTAGGGTCTGGGAAGGTAAAGCAGCGAGGGAGAGGAGGAGAGGAGATGGGCGCCGCCCTCAACATGCTGGCCCCTAGAGAAGCTGAGGTCTCTGATGCCTCGCTCCCCTACGACCACACATATTGTGGGACACCTTTGCCTTTAAGAAGACTTTCATAACCATATCCATACTCTTCTTCTCTCCCTTCTCTGCATTCCTTTGTCGGGTGGGGGTGGGGGATGGGGGGGAGGGGTAGTGCCTGGCTTTCTCCTGTGCCTGGAAGTTTGCAGAAGGCCTCTCTGTCCACTGGCCTCAGCCAGCACATTCCGGCTTCAGAGTAGTTCATTTCATTGTACAGGTTGCATGCTGGGTATGTTCATGTTTCCGTAAACCAGATCGTTTGCGTGTGTATATGATAATATATACACGAAGGGAATTAAGGCACTGGAAGGTTTGCACCTGGGAGATTGTAAAAACAAACAAAAAACCAAACAAACAAACAAAGACACACACACACACAAACAAAGACACACACACACAAACACACAACACACACACACACACACACACACACACACACACACACACACACACACACACACACACACACACACACACACACACACACACACACTTAAATCACCAGACGCCGCTGAGATTCGAAACCCTACAACTTCATAATCCCACCGGGACTGAACACGAACAGACGGTCTTAACCACTCGGCTATAGCCCCCCCCCCTCCCCCCACACCCACCCACTCCCCACTCCCCAACCCCCCAACCCCCCACCTCCCCCCTCCTCCGATCCTCACCCTTGTATATCTCTGGTCACACAGACGATTTCGCCGACAAAATGAACATTCCTTACCCATCAATATCTGCGGTAAGGCAGATGGGAGGCGCCAGGTGGCACTAAACTGGCCATCCGTCTCCATATCGCCTCATTGTCGCTCTTCTTATTGTCATCAGCCCAGTCACACTCTGTCTGTATCTCTCTCTCAGGTCATACAATCACACATTACTTATAGTCTTGTGTGTGGAGGTGGGGGTGGGGGAGGGTGTTGTGTTGTGTGTGTGTGTGTGGTGGGGGGGGGGGGGGGGGTTGTGTGTGTGTTTGTGTTGTTGTTGTTGTGTTGTGTGTGTGTGTGTGTAGTCTTCAATTTTACGTCCTTCCACATAAAGTGATACCGGTCCGTGTGTGTGTGTGTATGTGTGTGTGTGTGTGAGCGTGTGTTTGTTGTTGTGTTTGTGTGTTTGTTGTGTGTGTGTTATGTTGTGTGTGTGTGTGTGTGTGTGTGTGTGTGTGTGTGTGTGTGTGTGTGGTGTGTGTGTTGTGTGTGTTTGTGTTGTTGTTGTTGTGTGTGTGTTGTGTTATGGTGTGTGTGTGTGTTGTGTTGTATTGTGTGTGTGTGTGTGTGTGTGTGTGTGTGTGTGTGTGTGTGTGTGTGTGTGTGTGTGTGTGTGTGTGTGTGTGTGTGTTCTGTTCTGTTCTGTTCTGTTCAGTTCAGTTCTGTTCTGTTCTGTTCTGTGTGATGTTGTGTATTTATGTGCATTTATGTGCTTCCCGGTATTCTATATTGTGCGTGTGCATGCGTATGCGTGCGTGCGTGTGTGTGTGCGCGTGCCTGCATGCGTGTGTGTGCGTGCGTGTATAAGTGTCTGTGTGTCTGTCTGTGTGCTTCCTTAAGTTGTGTATTGATTGAGAAAGAGCTGTCGGATGCGTCATACAAACAGCGGCGTTATTGTTGCCTGATGGTATCTCTGTGTCGTGTGGAGTGTTTATGGCTTTGGTATGGGGGGGGGGGGGGGGGAGAAGGGAATGGTCGCTCTGGTGGTCAAACAGGTGTTGGTATAGGTAGTGCTGTACATTGGTGTGTTGCTTCTCCTGCTTTGGTTTGCTAGTCAGTTCGTCTGTGATGAGTTAAGTTTTTTGTTGAAAGTTTTTTGTTTGTTGTTGTTTGGTTGGTTTTGGTTCGGTTGCTGTTGTTGCTGTACTGTGGTGGTGTGTTGTTTTGTTGCGTTAAAGTTGCTGTTGAATAAATTGAAATAATATAATGATAAAAAGATTAAGTTTCTAAAATTTTAAATAATAATTGACGCTCCCCCCTACACACACACACACACACACACACACACACACACACACACACACACACACACAACACACACACACACACACACACACAACAAATAATGAGTTGCATTGCACCGGAGGCCAATTTTTAGTTGTGAACATGCTATTAATGTGTGTGTCTGTTGTGTTTGACGAGGACCTCCAAAACAGCAGAGGAGGCAGCTGCTGTTTCGGAAAATGGGCAGAAATTTGATTATAGTGGAGATGCCTTGCCCACAGTACATCCCCACTCTGTCGGCCAAGAGGGCATAAGGACAGTCACTGTTGGAGATGTTCTCCAAAGGCCAACTAGCCCCCAGGGCTACAGCACATATGGACTGTGCAAGTCAAGCCTCCAAGTCAGAGAGTCATAGTCGATCACTAAAGACTAAGCTGGAGATGCTACTACTCTGCAATAAAAAAGGCTACTCGTTGCAAAAAACGGACTCAAAATCGGACAGTTCTGAGAAAAGTAATTCTATATTGAAATAATAGACTGCATGCAGGAAGTAGCAAAATAAGGAAGTGCCAAGTTGTGCACCGTTTAAGGCAGTCAGAATGAGGGCTTGGGTGTTTTCTTTAATGCATTTTAAGGCACATGAAAACAAAACCTGGCCATCGGATCTCGAGCGCAAGGTGTCAGAGACCTTAGCTTCTCTAGGGGCCAACATGTTGAGAGCGGAGCCCATCTCTCCCTCGCTGCTTTACCTTCCCTGACCTTAAAGAGGGCAGGTACCCATTTACAGCTGTGTGAACTGGAGGAACTGTATTGAAGCCAAGGCCCGCAATCGGTCACCCATCCAATTGGTAACCACGCTCGACGCTGCTTAGTTGGTTGGGGGAAAGCGAGCGCTCTGACCACAGAACTACCCCCCCCCCCCCCCCTATTATACAATTATTAAAAACAGTAGAAAAATAAATCCTGAATAATAAAAAAAAGAAAAGAAACTGAAGTAAAGTTTTTTCAAAGTCCAAAATAGCATTTTGTATGAAGCTGGTTCATCGATATGGAAATGTCTCTGGAAGTGAAACTGCTTCACCTAAGTGAATACAATAATAATATAAAAAAAGGATTGTATTACATTACTTTCTGTTGTTAAAATCAAATGACATATTTTAGAGTAAGAGTGTATTAAAATATGGATATATTGAGATACTAGACAACTACGACGTATATGAAACCAATTTGATATTTTTTTTCTATAATCTTAAATGGTTAGTTTGCACCACCCTACCCTCCCCCTTCAAGCAGGCACACACATGCACGCACACATAAACACATATACACATACACACACATACACATATACACAAACACACACACACACACACACACTCCTCTCTCTCCTCACTCACTCACTCACTCACTCACTCACTCACTCACTCACTCACATCACACACACACACACACACACACACACACACACACACACACACACACACACACACACACACACACTCACACACACACACTCACACACACACACACACACAGGGAATGTGCCCATTATGTGTCAAATCGTAAAGATGTCAATCTCTATCTCCCTGGGCTCCGGAAAATGCCACTGTAATTTCCTGCTGGAGAGAGAGAGAGAGAGAGAGAGAGAGAGAGAGAGAGAGAGAGAGAGAGAGAGAGAGAGAGAGAGAGAGAGAGAGAGAGAGAGAGAGAGAGAGAGAGAGAGAGAGAGAGAGAGAGAGAGAGAGAGAGAGAGAGAGAGAGGAGAGGAGAGGGAGGGAGAGAGAGAGAGAGAGAGACTTCAGACTTCAGACTTCAGACTTCAAATAATTTAATGTTCATAAGTCTTCAGACTCCTAACATTTTGCACTCTAACTCATGCAATTTCCAGCGGTGTACAGATTGCCTGGATTCTGAAAAGGAAACTACAAAGAGTAAACATGATTGTACACATCGGCATACAAAATATGAATAATAATGTATTGAGTGATACAAATTAAGATATCATGATCGCTTGTGCATGTCTCGCTCAAATTTTTTGGCACACTCATAGTTGATCTTGTACGCATGCACCCCCCCCCCCCCCACACATGTGCACCCATGCAGTTCGTGCGCGTGCTCAAACGCACACACACACACGCACGTACGCACACACGCACTCACACGCACACCGCACTCACCCGCACGCACGCACGCACTCGCACGCACACACACACACACACACACACACCACACACACACACACACACACACACACACACACACACACACACACACACACACAGGATTCTGGCCTTTGGCCCTCTTCCAACATGATTGATGGTTTTTCAGGAAGTCAGGAATTTCTTTTAGTTAGCTAGTATCTTTAACACCTCTCTCTTATTCACAGCATGGTAAATAAACTGAGCCAGGTTTTGCATGAACAGTGAGTCACAGTTGGTCATTATATCACAAAATAAGCTTTCATCTAGTTGATTATCCCCTAAATATTTGTTCCTTAGTTCTTTGTAATTATGACATGTACAAATCAAATGGATTTCATTTTCTATTTCATTTTGACAGAAACTACACAGCAAAACTGAAGGATCATCCTGTGCATAACGAAAAGTATTTGCGTTCAGGGGAAGAACCCCCATTCTGGCTTTGGCAAGAGTGTCTCGAAAGTGTTTAACATTTAAGGTATCAACATAAGGTTCAGTCATGAAGTTTGATTTAAAAGATGCATACAATGAAAACCTTTCGCTATTGTTAAGTGCATCCGACCAGTCACTAATGAAATTTGTCACAAGGCGTTCTTTTAACAATGAAAAGAAACTCCGTTCATTCCCGACACCCTGGTTTAACCATGCAAATCCCAAACCACATTTTTCTAATATAGTTCTCAATCTGTATGCCCAACACACAATACCATTTTCATCCATGCTAACCTGCATTAAATAAGCTTGCTTAGGCAGTCTCTTTAATTCCATGTGCAACAATTTCACCCAATACTTAACAGCTGAGAGAGGAGAGAGAGAGAGAGAGAGAGAGAGAGAGAGAGAGAGAGAGAGAGAGAGAGAGAGAGAGAGAGAGAGAGAGAGAGAGAGAGAGGGAGACACAGAGAGACACAGAGAGACACAGAGAGACAGAGAGAGAGAGAGACAGAGAGAAAGAGAGACACAGAGAGAGAGACAAAGAGACAGAGAGAAAGAGAAACAGACAGAGAGATAGACGGAGAGACAGACAGACAGAGATAGACAGACAGACAGACAGACAGACAGACATACAGGGACAGACAGACAGACATGGACAGAGAGATAGACAGAGACAGACAGACAGGGACAGAGAGAGAAAGAAAGAGAGACAGACAGACAGACAGACAGAAACAGAACGAAAACACACACACAAACACACGCACGCACACGAACACACACACACACACACACACACACACACACACACACACACAAACACACACACACACACACACACACACACACACACACACACACACACACCGAAGAACCAGCCAGCCAGCCAGCAAACCATTATTTACATAACAGGAGAAATAGACAAACATCATTTGACTTCTCTCCGAGTAACTGCAGACAAGTCTTCCTCTAAATCCAACGCTTTGTTAATAAATTATTCGGTCAAGCCAAATGATGTCAATAATAGCGACAATACAAATAATGACAAGTCTAGTTAGGGGACGGGATAGCTCAGTGGTCAGAGTCCTCGCTTTCCCCAGTCAAGTTAAGCAGCGTCGAGCTTGATTACCATTTGGATGGGTCACCGTTTGCGCGCCTTGGCTTCAGTACAGTCCCCGCAGTTCACCCAGCTGTAAACGTGTACCCGCCCTCTTTAGGGTCAGGGAAGGTAAAGCAGCGAGGGAGAGGAGATGGGCGCCGTCTTCAACATACTGGCCCCTAGAGAAGCTGAGGTCTCTGATGCCTCGCTCCCCTACGACCATACAGGCTATGGGACACCTACCTACCTTGATGGGAGCGGGGGGAAGTCAAACCAGGCTTTCCCATCTTTTCACTTTCTTCGCGCTATTGCCATTTTGGATTTTTTTTTAAATACCACTTTAAGTCACGGCAAAATTCTTTGTGTGAAATTCGGGCTGCTCTTCCTGCTTAGAGAGAGAGCGTCGCCACAAGTGTAGCACCACCCATTATTTATTTTTCTTTTCTTGTCTGCAAGTGTATTTGTCTCCCTATCAGACTGGGGTTTTTTTCCTACAGAATTTTGCCAGGGACAACTCTTTTGTTGCCGTGGGTTCTTTTACGTGCGCTAAATAATTTTGTGTAACACACGGAACCTCGGTTTTGCACTTGAGTATGCAAACCGTTTATCCCACTATAAAGGTATAACCGCATTCTCACTCCGAAAAATGTGTGAACTGATCTATATTATGCCGTCTGACTCGACAACTTACGGCTACGGAATGGCTGATTTTGTAATAAGGATTGAAGTAACGAGAACAGCTGTTACGTGCGCATAGTTATGATATAGCTGGTATTGATTGTTTGTGCTCATAGTCACAGAAGCTAACCTCAGCAGGGAAAGTCGGGCGGCTATCTAGGCCCGCAAAACATAGTACACGTGTGTGGTGTCGCTAAGTGGTTTCATTATCCTTAACTGGATTAAGCCGTTCACCCGCACAAACCCCGCCCAGCACACCAAACGTAACAGGAAAACTTGTTTTTTTTAAACTGCTGAACATATCGTAACAGGAAAACTTTTTTTTTTTTTAAACTGCTGAACATATCGTTGAAAATTAATGACCACACATGAAAATAATTATAGACCAAAAAATGATGGTAATCAAACGTTAATCAATGACTAAAAACCCCAGTCGAGACTGTGATTAAAAATCGAGTACTTCTTTACTTTTCCCGGGGAATTGTGTTAATTCACTGATTTCCACGCTCCCACATTAGGTAATAGGAATTGTCAGATTTTTTAAAAATATAGTTTGTCTTGTAATTTGCAATCTGTGCACTAGCAGCTCACGTGATGAAGGAGAAGAAAAGTTTTGGGTTTTTTTCCCCCATTTATTATTATGAAGTTTTCAGACCTTTTGGGAGAAGTTCTTATCTCTGTTGAGCCTGTCCCTAATTTTGCCGACAAAAGCCACTTTACGACACAACACACGTGTGTTGTCTTCATTTATTTCGCCTTTCTTTTCCTTGATTTGTCTGTGTATATTTTTCTGTTGGCCCATTGGAGCAATGTTTGTTTGTTTGTTTGTTTGTTGTTTTTTCGGTAAAAGCTTTGCTTGGAATAACTTGTTCGAGTCAACAGGTAATACGTAAAGGTAATGGTGTCCCATAACCTTGGCGGTCGTAAGGAAGCGAGGTATCAGAGACCCCAGCTTCTCTAGGGGTCAGCATATTGAGGGCGGCGCCCATCTCCTCTCCCTCGCTGCTTTTACCTTCCCTGACCCTAAAGAGGGCAGGTACCCGTTTACAGCTGGGTGAACTGGGGGGGGGGGGGACTGTACTGAAGCCAAGGCGCGCAAACGGTCACCCATCCAACTGGTAACCACGCTCGACGCTGCTGAAGTTGATTGGGGGAAAGCGAGCGCTCTGACCACAGAGCTATCCCGCCCCCTTTTTAGAGTCAACAACGCGGACTTTTTCTCCCTCACATGGTTTAATGCATGTCTTCTCTAAGTGTCCATTTCTGATTTCTGGGATGAACCTCCTCTTCACCAGTACCCTCCCCCCCCCCCCCCCCCGCTCCCTTGCCCCCTCCCCCCCCCCCTGCTCCCCCCTTCCCAATGAGGAAGCTACATAGCAAATCTGGATATGGCTGAGGGCGAAGACATCGAAATGAGAGGCGTGGGAACAGCAAGACAGGAACATCACAGAAGATGAGGCCAGCACCAAAAAAATAGTCCGCATTGCTGTTGGATAACAGAGAGAGAGAGATAACAGAGAGAGAGAGAGAGAGAGAGAGAGAGAGAGAGGAGAGAGAGAGAGAGAGACATACAGACAAACAGACAGAGACATAGACAGAGAGACAAAGACAGACAGGCAGACAAACAGACAGACACAGGGAGCTATATGAAGGAAGAAACAGAACTACGCACGTATAAAGTACAAACAAACAAACCAGAGAGAAAAAACCAGACAGACTATGTCAGAGAATAACAACCAGCCATTCACACTGTCATCGTATGAAAAGAGAGGAAGAAGAAGAAAGGGAAAAGAACTATGATGAAGCCAGCCACACAACAATAATTATGAACTCGGGCTACAGAGATGTGTGTGACAGAGCATGGGTAATAATACCTAACTGCAGCTAATGCCCGCCATTAACTAAAGGCCAGCGCTGCTACTTTATGCATCCTGTTTTAGGGTTTTTTTTTTAGGGAAGGTTAGATCCCACGCTTTGCCCTTCTTTCGACACTTGACCTTTTCCCTCTTCTGATCTAAGTGATAGGCACACGCAACCCACAACAAAGAAATTGGGCATAGACCTTTTCATATTGTTCAATTATGTTACAAAAGTGTAGGCTAAGAGGGGGGGGGGGATTACTTCACGGGGAAAGTTTATTCTTTTCTTCTTTTTTTTTTAAAATCCGAAATGTTATGTAGGCTGTATGATTTTTAAAAGTACAGTTCGCGTTCAATGAGTTGGTATACCTCGTTTATCTGTAAAATAAAATTTCGAAGCTTATAACTGAAAAAAGTTTGTTGTTTTATCTCTTCATTTTCAGAATCATTATTGGTTGGTGGATCGGTGAGCTAGAGGTAGTGCGCCTCCCTAGAAAGCGAAAAGTCCGTGTCGAAAGTGTGCGGTGGTTTGATCTCGTTTGGGCCCGAAACTTTTCCCTCATCCATTAGACCATGAGTGGGGGTCTGGGTTCTAGTTTTCTGGTTGAGACGATAAACCGAGGTCCTGTGTGTTATACATAATTATTTAGTGCACATAAAAGAAAGGAGTGGAGGAAGCTGGTTTCAAAATCTTCAGTTGTGCCCCCACGGTCCACGGGACTACGGGAAAGGTGAAGGTGAGGTGAAGAAAAGAACCCACGGCAACAAGGGAGTTGTCCCTGGCAAAATTCTGTAGAAAAAAGCCACAAGAAAGGAAAAAATAGGTAAAGGCAAATTCAAAAAAAAAAATAAGGGTGCGGTATAAAAGGTAGAATATGAAAGAAAGAAAGAAAGGAAGGAAGGAAGGAAGGGAGAAAGAAAGAAAGAAAGAAAGACAGACAGACAGACAGACAGACAGACAGACAGACAGACAGACAGACAGAAAGACAGACAGACAGACAGACAGACAGACAGACAGACAGAAAGAAAGAAGGACAGACAGAAAGAAAGAAGGACAGACAGAGAGAAAGAAAGAAGGAAAGATAGAAAGAAAGAACGAATGAATCTACATCAAAACAAAAGGTAAAAGTCTGAAACTAACAAAGCAATAAAAATTTAAAGAAGAGAAAAGAAACCCCTAAAAAGAGAGAGAAAGAAAGGGAAGCACCAAAACGTTCTATAGTATAAAAAAAAAAACAAGAAAAGAACGAAAGAAAGAAAGAAAGAAAGAAAGGAAGGAAGGAAGGAAGGAAGGAAGTTTGAAAGAAAGAAAGAAAGAAATGAAAGAAAGAAATGAACGAAAGAAAAAAAGAAATGAAAGAAAGAAATGAAAGAAAGAAAGAACCAAAGAAAAGAAGAAAAGAAAAGGAAGAAAACTCAGTCTAGATGTGAGGAGAAAAGTTGCCTCAAACAAACAAAACAAACAAACAAACAAACAAGCAAAAAAGTAAATGGAGAACCACTTTAGCAAACAAATCAAACGAACTGTAATGACAGCCACACTTTGTTGGCCCTTGTCAACACATCAAATGGATCCAGCATTCCTGGGGTGTGGCTAAAACATTGGGAAAACAAACACAGGAAGAAGAAAACAAACAAAATAAATAACTTTCAGAGGGAGAGAGAGAGATGAAGGGGGATGGTGAGAGAGCTAGACATCATCACGCCCACACACTCACTTAGCCAGGAAACACACACACATACATACATACACACAGGCACGCAAGCACGCACACACACGCACGCATGCACGCACAAACACAACACACAAACACACACACACGTAGCCAGGAAAACACACACACACAAATACACACACAAAACACACACACAACACACACACACACACACACACACACACACACACACACACACACACACACACACACAACACACACACACACATACACAAACACACAAACACACACGCACGCACGCACTCACGCACACAACACACACACACACACACACACACACACACACACACACACACACACACACACACACACAGAGGAGTTAGGCAGGTATGAGGATGATACGACAGACGGACAGACAGACAGACAAATATATCACACACACGTTTGTTTAGACAAACAAGATAGCAGACAGACAGACAAACACATCCAGACATATATCATCTTCAGACATACAGGTAGATAAATATTTAATTCCTGTATTTGACGCTTAAGATCTTAACAGCTTTACAAGAATGGAAAGGAGAGGGGAGGGGGAACCAAAATAAACTCTAGAGGACAAAAGCACTTTGCACATCCTCATAAATATCGTCTTTATTTCTCATTCTTCGTCGTTGTACGTCTAACGCTTAGACAGCAACTATTGTTATCTGTCATATGAGCGAAAATGCGTGGCGCTGCCGTTAAGAGCCTGACTAGTCAGGCCCAGCGCATCCGACTTCGGCATGGAAAAGAAAATCTTTTAATTTTAAGTCTTTCTGGACCCAAAAAGGCAACAGAATTGACCAAGGAGATAGAAAATAGATGAGAAGGGGGAGACAAGACGAAAAATTAACAAGGCAGATATAAAGAGAGGGATAGAAAAGAGGGAATTCCTAGCACAGAATTTCCAGAAAGTTGGGATACTAAATATACTGACAGATCCCCCGGCATCCCCACGGGGAATAGTCTATTAGATCATTGGTACTGTCCAAGGTAAGCGCTCACTTTCTCCCAGCCAATGTTAAGCAGCGTCGAGCGTGGTTACCAGTTGGATGGGTGACCGTTTGTGCGCCTTGGCTACAGTACAGTCCCCCCAGTTCACCCAGCTGTAAATGGGAACCTGCCCTCCTTAAGGTCAGGGAGGGTAAAGCAGCGAGGGAGAGGAGATGGGCGCCGCCCTCAACATGCTGGCGCCTAGAGAAACTGAGGTCTCTGACACCTCGCTCCACTACGACCACACAGGTTTTGGGACACCTTTACTATTACCTTTTCACTATCCAAGGTTATGAGAGTGCTTACATAGAATATACTCTTCCATACACCCACACGCAGAGACAAAATAATTGCCCTTGGGCACGTGGAACAGCAGTATAATACGGCTTGATGTTTGAACGCATGTAGCTGCTGATAGACAGAGCTGAAACACTTAATCAACATCAAAGCCTTCTCTCCAGTCCATACCGTCAGAGACAAATTAAGTGGAGGCTGAAGATGAAGACTAGATTAATGATGAAAGACATCAAGAAAAAAAACGGTTTGAAGAGAAATATATAATATAGGAGTTTCCCCCCATCTTTTCTACTTGTCAAGCACTTTCATAGAGCAGAATGTACTCTTTGAAGCTATAAGTGTTGTTGTCGTCGTCGTTGTTGTTGTTGTTGTTGTTGCTGCTGCTGCTGCTGCTTTTTGTTATTGTTATTTTTACAACCATTGTTGTTGTTGTTGTTGCTGCTGTTGATGACGACAACGACGACGACGACAATGACTATGATGACGACGACTCTGCTTTGATGACGACTACTTTGACGATGACGACAAGACGATGACGACGATGATGATGATGATGATGACGACGACATTGACGACGATGGTGATGATGACGATGACGACGACGATGACAACAATGATGATGTTGTGTTGATTTGGGTTTTTTTTTTACTGAGCGTTTCCTAGCTTAAACACTATCGGAGATTTCTCAAAACATCCCTTCGTTTAATTAACTCAGTACACCCGAAAATCACCACCAGTCAGATGGTTAAGCAGCATTATAGATAAGACATTGGTGTGTGTGTGGCTGTTTCCAAGATCATCGCCATAGAGGCTGCAATACTCCGACTACAGAGGTTTGGTTTTTGTTTTAAAAAAATTAACAGTAAAAATAAAACAGGTATACAATATAAACAAAAGAATGAATAAACGTGGCAGAATCGTGAATATGAAACTAAACATGCTTCTCCTTTTTTTTTAAAGCATTTGTCTCGATGGCTTTGCAGAGAGAGAGAGAGAGAGAGAGAGAGAGAGAGAGAGAGAGAGAGAGAGAGAGACAGACAGACAGACAGACAGACAGACAGACAGACAGACAGACAGACAGACAGACAGACAGACAGACACAGAGACAGAGAAAGTTCCTGCGGACAGGATCACTTTGCACACCCTCATATACCTGACTTCTATTTGATCACTGATAGCGTTGGGGGTATTAGCAGGTTCCCGCATGACTGTGCTGCCTAATAAATTCCACTCTCTCCCTCAGTAGAGACGCAAGTAAGCAAGCATCCTCGCCCAGTCCTCGCTTGTATACATGTGCACACACACATATATACACATACATAACATACTAGCACACATACACATAACACACACACACGCGCGCGCGCGCGCGCGCGCGCGCGCGCGCGTGTGTGTGTGTGTGTGTGTGTGTGTGTGTGTGTGTGTGTGTGTGTGTGTGTGTGTGTGTGTGTCTGTGTCTGTGTTTCTGTGTCTGTGTGTCTGTGTCTGTGTCTGTGTGTCTGTTTCTGTCTGTCTGTCTGTCTGTCTGTGTCTGTGTGTCTGTCTGTGTCTGTGTCTGTGTTTGTGTCTGTGTCTGTGTGTTTGTTGTTTTTGTGTGTGTTTTTTTTACTTATTTTGTAATATCGAGGATAATGGAATAAGCACTCATGCGCTTTTTATTACATCCAGTCCTCGTGTATATGCAGTTTTGTCAATGTCCTTTTTTTTACCTTTGTGTCCAAATTCTGGGTTAAGTCAGAAGTTTCATATACAGGATTAAATCCACTTGTTTCTTTGTACAAGTTTTGTTGAGTGTGTTTTCTGCGGCCTGCAGGGACACAGAATACTGTAGAAAAAAAGTAAAAACTATAAAGAAACTAGAGAACAAGAGGGGGAATACAATACAGAGGATAAGTGCGAATGAAAACAGTTCAAAGTGAAAATGGCTGCCGCACAAAAGAGAAACAGTTGACATCAAAGTCTTCCTATACACACATGCACGCGCACACGCGCACACACACATACACACACAAACATATACACACTCACACACACACACACACACACACTCCTGTTTAATAAATTCTTTTGAAACACACACGCGCGCGCACACACACACACACACACACACACACACACACACACACTTCTCGTTTAAAAAATTCTTTTGAAACACAAACACACACACATACACACACGCATGCACGCACGCACGCACACACGCACACACACGCGAGACACCCCACACACACACACACACTCACACACACACACACACTCCTGTTTAATAAATTCTTTTGAAACACACACACGCGCGTGTGCGCGCGCACACAGACACACACAGACACAGACACAGACACAGACACAGACACATGCACACACACACACACACACACACACACACACACACACACACACACACACACACACACACACACACACACACACACACACACACACACACACACACACACACACACCCCCAAAAAGAGGAAAACCACATATCTAAAGTGGTTTCGCTGCTAGAATGTAACTGGAGTTAAGTTTTTTTGTTCTCCACACCGTTTTTCATTTTCAAATGCTTCAGGAGAAATTGGGGGATCTGTAAACGATCTTGGCAACTTTCCCCAAAACTAAAAGACAAACATCAAAACAAAACAAACAGACCCACTTTGTGGACACCATTATTTTGTTGCTTTGATATTTGGATTGAGAGGATTAAGCGAAATTAGAAACGTGTTTAGAGAGGGATTTTTCTCCTTAGCTCGGATGTTCACTAAAGATGAGATTTTGCGTATGCGACCATTTTTAACCCACTATTTAGGCAGCCATACTCCGACTTCGGGGATGGTGTCTAAACATAACGCCTGTATGCATGCAGGTTTTTTTTGTCAATCTCCTTACCCACAAGAAATAACCTACCCTTTCGAATACCAGAGCGGGTTTATAACGTATGGGCAAGATGTTTTCCATGGATTTACATTTATTTATTAATATTCATTTATACCACTTTATGTCACAGCAGATTTCTCTGCGTGAAATTCGAGCTGCTCCCCCTGGGGAGAGCGCGTCGCCACAAGTGAAGCGCCACCTTTTTTTTTTCTTTTTCCTGTCTGTAACTGTATTTCTTGCTCTACCTCAAGGACTTTTGGGGGGAGTGATGTCAGTGCTGATGTCAACCCCAGGGCAAAACCCCAGGCTTCAGATCATGAGGGCAAGGCTTTAACCAGTAAGCTACCTCGCCCCTTATGTCAAAGAAAACTCGTTCTGACTTCACTGACAGAAAAAGTTCTGACTGTGATTCAGATTTCGCGACAGACAAAGAACAAATGAATGAGAGAAGAGGGTTTCTTTTCCTTCAGAGGTATGTAGACCAACAGAGGATGAAGGAGATTTAAGAGATCAGCCCAGGGATTTGAGGAACATCCCAGGTTCAATCCATCAGGATTACAGCTGAAAAAAATAGGTCACAACACTATATATATAGGGCAAGAGTGTCTTTTTTAAGAAAAACAAATGGCTTTCCTTTCAGTCTACTTTGATTGGATAAATCTAGGTCATTATTACTTTTTTATACCAACTTTATGTCACAGCAGATTTTTCTGTGTGAAACTCGGGCTGCTCTCCCTATCCGGGGAGAGTGCGTCGCCACAAGTGCAGCGCCACCTATTCTTTTTTTCTTTTTCCTGTCTGCAACTGTTTTTGTTTCCCTATCAAAGTGGCGTTTTTTTTTTCTACGTCATTAATATCAGTGGTAAGAAACTCGCATATAGCGCGGCAGCAGAGAGTCCTCAGAGGAGAAACCCCCTTCAGACAAGTGTTTCGGGCCTTTAATCTTCCTTGATCTCAGAACCAAATGGCTCAGAGTCTTATTGTTTTGTAACACACTCGTGTTTTTTGCCATTAGATCATCAAGTGGATGGTATCCAGAGCCTTTGTTAATACTGTTCATACTAATTATTGATGCCCTCAGTCTTGTTTTGGTGGCTGAGAAAGCTTTTTCTCTTTTTTTCTTGAATTTTCCTTTCTTTTTTCCCCTATTTTTTCAATCGTTTTCTCTCTCTCTCTCTCTCTCTCTCTCTCTCTCTCTCTCCCCTCTCTCTCTCTCTCTCCTCTCTCTCTCTCTCTCTCTCTCTCTCTCTCTCTCTCTCTCTCTCTCTCTCTCTCTCTCTCTCTCTCTCTCTCTCTCCTCTCTCTCTCTCTCTCTCTCTCTCTCTCTCTCTCTCTTCTCTCTCTCTCTCTCTCTCTCTCTCTCTCTCTCTCTCTCTCTCTCTCTCTGTGTCTCTGTGTCTCTGTGTCTCTGTGTGTGTCTCTCTCCCCCCCCCCTCTCTCTCTCTCTCTTCCTGTCTCTCTCTCTCTCTGTCTGTCTGTCAGTCTATCTCTCACACTCTCTCTCTCTCTGTCTCTCTGTGTCTCTCTGTTTGTCTGTCTGTCTGTCTCTGTCTCTGTCTCTGTCTCTCTCTCTCTCTCTCTCAAACTTTCGCACTTTGTTTTCCTCATTTTTTTGTTCTTTAATTTCATTCTTCCCTTATTTTTCAACTTTGGTCTCACTGGTACATTTTCTTCTCGGGTATCTGTTGTCTGTCTCTTCTCCTTTCTTTTTGTCATTTTTTTCTTTTCTTCTTTTTTTCTCTCTCTTTTTTACTTTTCTTTTTACTTTGTTTTTACTTGTATGCTGTGTTGTTTTCCTTTCTGTTTTATTTTTTATTTTTAGCTTGGTTTGTGTTTTCTCTGTTCAGTTCTGTGTGGTGTGTGTGTGTGTGTGTGCGTGCGTGCGTGCGTGCGTGCGTGCGTGTGTGTGTGTGCATGCGTGCGTGCGTGTGTGTGTGTGTGTGTGTGTGTGTCTGTCTGTCTGTCTGTCTACTGTCTGTCTACTGTCTGTCTGTCTGTCTGTCTGTCTGTCTGTCTGTCTGTCTGTCTGTCTTTCTGTCTGTCTACTGTCTGTCTACTGTCTGTCTGTCTGTTAGTCTCTCTGCCTTTCTGTTTGTATCTGTTTCTCTGTCTGTGAGTCTGTTAGTATATTGCTATAAATATAGTAGTTATAGTAGTTGTGTTATATATATATATATATATATATATATATATAATATATATATATATATATATATATAAGCAGAACCAGAACAAAGACTTAAACAGAACCAAAGAAACCCATAGACAAGACAGACTGACAGTCAGAAAGAAACAAACAGGCAAACATAGAAGAAGAAAAAAGATGGGAAAACTAATAACACAGTCCAAGCAGCAATACTCACACTAGCATGTGGATAGATACAGTTATACAGAGACAGAGACAGATATACAGACAGTAAGACTCAAACATGCATACAGATAGACACAGATATGCACAAACTAAAAAAGCAAACATACAGATGAAGAGACACATATATTCAGAGAGAGACACAGTCAGTAAGACTCAAAGGTACAGACTGAGAGATACAGATAATATTCTTAAAGGCACAGAAAGATATACAGACAATAAGACTCAAACATGTACAAACTGAGGGATACAGATCATATTCTTAAAGGCACAGGGAGATATACAGACAATAAGACTCAAACATATACAAACTGAGAGATACAGACATATGGAGAGACACAGACTGACACACTCATGTAGACAGGAAAGAGAAAAGAAAGTTTCCCTATCCTTCAAAGAAAGGGAAATGATGGCTTCTGAAGATTTAAGAGCGCTCTCTCTCTCTCTCTCTCTCTCTCTCTCTCTCTCTCTCTCTCTCTCTCTCTCTCTCCTCTCTCTCTCTCCTCTCTCTCTCTCTCTCTCTCTCTCTTCTTCTTCCTGAAAATAGGTCACAACAACAGGTGGGCGTTTCTCACACAAATTGCCTTTGTTAAGTCTGACCTGACTGGATAAATTAATCTAGGTCATCAAAATGAAAAGTATGGCCTGATTGGCTGAGTCCAGGTCTTCAAAATCAGTTGAGATTTTTTTCTATCAGGAAACCAAATGGTGCATTGGCTGCTGATTTTTTAAACAGATGTGTGTATTTTCTATTAATTAAATCATCAAGTTGCTGGTATCAAGATGTTTATTTAGATGGTTTGTTTGATTAATCAGTAACAATGCCAATCTTGCTTTGGTGATGGAGAATGTTTTCATATAATTTTTTCTAGGGTGAGATGGGCTTTTTTTTCTTTTTTCTCTTTCTTTTTTCCCTTGTTTTGTCTTTTTTCTGGTTTTTTTTAAAGAGATTTATTATTTATTCCATCGTGATATGTTTTGCTTTCTAAAGCTTCTTTCATTTGATTTCTGTATGTTTTTCATCTTTTGTTTGTTTTTCTTTAACTTTCATATATATATATATATATATATATATATATATATATATATATATATATATATATATATATATATATATATGTTGTGCTTTGTTCCTTGTGTACATTTCTTTTTCTCATCCTTTGCTTGCTTTTATACAGTCCTACTCTTTCTTTTTTCTTTCTTAGTGTGACTGATTGTCTACCTGTCAGAGTTGCTTTTACATTTCATTATCTGTTTATTTGTGCCACTATGTGTATTAGTTTATTAATATCAATCTTTGTTGATAATGTCAGTAAAGGCAAGATTTTTAAAAAGTATAAAACAAGTATAAACAGGGGTCGGGATAGCTCAGTGGTCTTTTCCCTTGCTTTTCCCAAGTCAAGTTAAGCAGCATCCAGCGTGCTTACCAGTTGGATGAGTGACCATTTGCCGCCTTGGCTTCAGTATAGTCCCCCCAGTTCATCCAGCTGTAAATGGGTACCTACCCTCTTTAGGGTCAGAGAAGGTAAAGCAGCGAGGGAGAGGAGATGGGCGCCGCCCTCAATATGCTGGCCCCTAGAGAAGCCAATGTCTCTGATGCCTCGCTCCTCTACTACCGCCTAGATTATGGGACACCTTTACCTGATGTTGTCTTCCCATCTTTTCCTCTGTCTGCCTCTTTGTCTGTCTCCCCGTACTGTTCCCTGTAAGATAGTCTTTGCCAGTCCAGATGTTCGTGTGACTTGCCCTTACCCACTTTAACTTGCGTTTTTTCACTGAAGTCAGGAGCTCTACATATGTTCCAATGGCACTTTTCTTGTGGTTTTCACTTCTTCATTTGTGATGTGATCTCTGTATAAAAATGCCAAGGAGTTTGCGAGAGCATCTCATCTCCATTGCCTGTATCCTTCTTTCAATGTCTGCTGTTATGTTCCATCTATCTGGACATTCAGACAGAAAAACACAGAGAGACACACATGGACAGAAAAAGACAAAAAGAGGAGAGAGAGAATCATGATTCTTTTGGTTTTAAAAGAAGAGCAGCCATGGCTTTAAGAAAGATTTAAGAGTTCAATCCCATCCAAATTACCCCATGAAAATAGGTCACAATAACAGGCTGCACGTTTTTCACACTAATTGGCTTTGTTCAGCTTCCTTGATTGAATAAATCTAGGTCATCACAATCCAAAGTCTGATCTGATTGGGTGGATGTGTGTCATTAAAAATAATTTCAATCTCAAAAACTTATGACACAGGTTTTTTATGTTGATCTATAAAAAGATCAGTTATCCTCAAAGTTGGCAAGCAGCTACCTTAATGGTGGGTAGAAACCACCCCTTATGAAAAATTTCACCTGGAGGGAACATTGGAGTTTTTGCAAATGAACCAGAGAAAACCCAGGTGAACGCATTGAGAGGTTTGTTGTTGCTGTTATTGTTGTTGTGTGTTCCCCAGCTAAACACTCTGGGAGTCACCCAGAACACACACTTTTGACTCACTCATCCCAGCTGGGGATCACTGTGCGATTGAAACTGCACAGTGAATGAGAAGTTTGCCTGTGTGACTGTTTTCAAGTACCTCGCCATATAGGCAGCCATACTCCGACTTCAGAAGATTTGTTTCTTCTTTAAAAGAGAGTGTGTGTTGTTATGTTAAGAGCTTGTCACAGCTGAAGGAAATCTCAACACAACATTTTATAACTTAACAACATTTAAGCACTTTAATTTGTTTGCTTTACAAGATTCAGCACTATATAAATTCTATATATTATCATTATTATTTTAGTGCAGGACTTGGCAAGTAGCTGACATCAATAACTGACGCAGCTTTTGACCTGGGCCAGTTTGTTTAGATTGTTTATTTTATTGAAGGGATGCTGTTGTTTATTTTATTGAAGGGATGCTGTTGTTTATTTTATTTAAGGGATGCTGTTGTTTATTTTATTTAAGGGATGCTGTTGTTTATTTTATTTAAGGGATGCTGTTGTTTATTTTATTTAAGGGATGCTGTTGTTTATTTTATTGAAGGGATGCTGTTGTTTATTTTATTGAAGGGATGCTGTTGTTTATTTTATTGAAGGGATGCTGTTGTTTATTTTATTGAAGGGATGCTGTTGTTTATTTTATTTAAGGGATGCTGTTGTTTATTTTATTTAAGGGATGCTGTTGTTTATTTTATTTAAGGGATGCTGTTGTTTATTTTATTTAAGGGATGCTGTTGTTTATTTTATTTAAGGGAGGCTATTCATCTTGTTTTGATAGGAAAGGGATGCTTTGATTTCTTTTTTTCGGGGGGTTTCTTTTTCCGCTTCTTTTTCCTTTTATTTTAATTTTTCAGCTGTTTTTCTTCTTTTGTGTCAAGGTTTTCTTATTTCTTTTTCGAATTCTATTTTTCTTTCTTTTCTTCACCTTCGTTGTCAGCTTCGTTCTTCAGGGTACATTTTGTTCTCATGTCGGTGTTCTTGTTCTTTTTTTCTTTGTTTCTTGTCATCAGTTTTGTTCTTCCTTTTCATTTACTTGGAGCTTAGATGTTTGTGCTTACTTCTTTTTTCTGACATGGCCTTATCTATATCCTGTTTTTATCGACGATTTCATTGTTTATTGTGAGTGGGATATTTATCTATTTTATTCTTTTATTTCGATGATAGTGGAATAAGCACTCATGTGCTTTTTTTTACATCCAGTCCCCATGTGCATCCAGTTTTGTTAATTTTATCAACCATTCCCACTGCCACTCAATGGCCTACTCTCCCAAAAAGTGAAGCGGGTTTTAAGGTGTGCGCAAGGTATTCTGTGTGCGTTCACGCATGAGACCTTGGTTTAACGTCTCATCTGAAGGACTTTTGGGGGGAGTGGAGTGGGCACTGATGTTAACTCCAGAGGAAAAAATCCTCTTGAACGAGAATCGATCCTGGGTCAGCAGATCACGAGTGCATCGTTGTGAAACCCTGGCCACCCCCCCTTCCCCCAGTGAGTGAGTGAGTGAGTGAGTGAGTGAGTGAGTGAGTGAGTGAGCAAGCTTGTCCGTCTGTCTGTCCGCTTAACTGTCTGTATATCTGCCTGTCTGCCAGTCTGTGTTTGTGTGTATCTCTATATATCTGTCTGTCTTGTTAATTAAAACCTTTGATGACAGAAAAGACAAAAGAAAACGAAAAGCATAAATAGACAAAGCATCAAACATCTTTGTAAAAAGACAAAAAAGAACAGAAGCCACAAACACACACTTACAAAGACACAAATTAAAGACAGCTAAAAGGGAAAACTAGACCCCAAAAAATCTGCAGAAACATGCATGCGCACCCCCCCCCCCCCCCCCCACACACACACACAATAACACTAACATTAACACACACACACACACACAACACACACACACACACACACACACACACACACACACACACACACACACACAACACCACACACACACATCACACACAACACCACACACACACACACACACCACACACAACACAACACAACACAACACAAACAACACAACACACAACACAACACAAAACACACACACACACACACACACAACACAACACAACACAACACAACACAACACACACACACAACACACACACACACACACACACACACACACACACACACACACACACACACCACACACACCAAGACAGACAGACAGACAGACGAAAGAGAAAAGACTATAAAAAAAAGAAGAGAAAATTTTCTTTTCCTTCTAAAAGAAGGGCAGGGACGGCTTAAAGAAGATTTCAGAGTTCAATCCATCCAGATTGCCCCCTGAAAATAGGTCACAGCCACAGGTGGGTTTTTTCTCACAGGAAACTACTGGCTTGGTTTTCAGTCTGACCTCATTGTGGAAAACTGGGTCACTGCAATCAATCTTGATCGAAGCAAGTAAAAGTACAAGTTGTCGATATCGTAGCAGGTGTGTGCATGCTGCTGTGAGTATCATTTTTATATATTTGATTGTTCAGTGGATTTCTGAACATAACCACCTGCACTGGCCTTTACAGAAGAAAAGAATCCCTAAAGTCGAAGTATGGGTGCCTATAGGGCAAGGTACTTGAAAACAGTCATACTGGCAAACTTTTCATTCATTGCATTTTCAATCTCACAGTGATTCCCAGGTGGGATGAGTCAGTCAGAATGCACATTCTGGGTGACCCCCAGAGTGTTAAGCTGGGGAACGCACAACAACAACAACGTTTCCTTGTGGGATGTTGTTTGGTGGATTTTTTTTTTGGGGGGGCGGGATGTTGTTGTTTGTGTGTGGGGGGGGGGGGAGGGGTTGTTGTTGTTTTGGGTGGAGGGTGTTGTCGTTTTTAACCAGTGTTATTACATGTAAGTATTCAATCTTATTATCAGATCGGAAGGTATTTTAAAGAATAACATGTTCAATTGTATTGGGGTCTTTTTTCTTATCTTGCTCTTAGCTTTTACTTTTTTTTTATTTTGTCGCATTTTTTTTCTTTCTTTGTTTCTGTCTTTTGTTATCGTCTTTCTTTCTTTTTCACTCTTTCCTTCATTCTTTTGCTTTCTTTTTATTCCTCTCCATCTCGTTTTTATCTTCCTTTCTTTAATTTTCTTTTTTCAGTGAGTTTCCTGTCATTTTTTTTTATTTCAATTCCATCATTTCATTATCTCACGAAGCAGAAAAATTCGTGTGGGTTACAAGCCGTGCATAAAAAATGAAATAGGAAAAAACATTTATTACAGAGGAGTAACATAGCACAGTATACAACCATTACCTCGCACTCATTACAATATCTATACCGATACCAATACAAGCACTTTATCATCTCAACAAAAGAGGAATTCACGTGGTCACAAGCCATATAGAAAAAAGAGATAAACAGAAACATTTATCACAGAAAGTAATAAAACTCAATCTAAAAACACAGACACATACGCAGGCACGCACGTGTGTGAGTGTGTGAGTGTGTGTTGTGTGTGTGTGTATGTGTATGTGTGTGTGTTTGTATGTTCATGCGTGTGTGTATGTGTGTGTGATCAACTCAAATCAAATTCTTTTATTTCAAGAATAATGCATTAGCACTCATAACGGCTTTGTGAGAGAGAGAGGGAGAGGGGGAGAGAGGGGGGAAGAGAGAGAGAGACAGAAAGACAGACAAACAACAAACAAACAAACAAACAGAGACACAGACAGAGACAAAGAGAACAAAGATAGACAGAGAAACGTTTAGACGAACAGACTAAGGGACAGATAGACAGACAAAAACCACAACCAAACCAACAAACAAAATGGATTACCTGCGACTTAAAATCTATCAAGATTTCAGCTAAAAATCATCACACACACACACACACACACACACACACACACACACACACACACACACACATACACACACATACACACACACACACACACACACACACACACACACACACACACACACACACACACACACACACACACACACACACACACACACACACACACACACCAAGAACAGACAGACAGACAGACGAAAGAGAAAAGACTATAAAAAAGAAGAGAAAATTTTCTTTTCCTTCTAAAAGAAGGGCAGGGACGGCTTAAAGAAGATTTCAGAGTTCAATCCATCCAGATTGCCCCCTGAAAATAGGTCACAGCCACAGGTGGGTTTTTTCTCACAGGAAACTACTGGCTTGGTTTTCAGTCTGACCTCATTGTGGAAAACTAGGTCACTGCAATCAATCTTGATCGAAGCAAGTAAAAGTACAAGTTGTCGATATCGTAGCAGGTGTGTGCATGCTGCTGTGAGTATCATTTTTATATATTTGATTGTTCAGTGGATTTCTGAACATAACAACCTGCACTGGCCTTTACAGAAGAAAAGAATCCCTAAAGTCGAAGTATGGGTGCCTATAGGGCAAGGTTTTTGAAAACAGTCATACTGGCAAACTTTTCATTCATTGCAATTTCAATCTCACAGTGATTCCCAGGTGGGATGAGTCAGTCAGAGTGCACATTCTGGGTGAC
>CM060322.1:5896984-5899484 GCA_030674155.1 Stramonita haemastoma
TCGGTTTATCGTTTAATCCAAAAGACTAGCACCCAGACCACCACTCATGGTCTAATGGATACGGGGGAGGGGGGGGGGGTAGTTTTAGGCCCAAACGGGAACCAAACCACCGGAACACTTCCGACCCGGACTTTTCGCTTTCTATGCAGGTGCAATACCTTTATATCACTGATCTATTTTCGTAGTTGTGGTGCTTGTGATGTAGTTGCTGTTGTTGTTGTTGTTGGGTTTGTTTGTTTGGTTTTGGTTTTATGTTTGTTTGTTTGATGTTGTTGCTGTTGTTTTGGCAACAGGTGTCGGTCTTGGAATGTATAAACGCGAGTGAGATGTCTTGTTCGATATATTTGTAGCCGCAACATTCAGTATGATAAACATCAGGGAGAGGGTGGGAGGGAGAGGGGGGAGCGGGATAGCCTAGTGGTTAGAGCGTTGTGCTTGCGATCTGACAGCCCGTGATTGAGCCAGGGTTCGAGCCACACACAGAGACGCTGGCTCAAAATACCCCCCCCCCTCCCCACGCTGTTGTTAACACCAGTACACCTTCTCCCTCTCCCTGAAAAGTCTTTCGGATGAGACTGTACATAGAGATCCCGTATCTCCTTCAAGAGGATTTTTTCCCCTGGAGTTAATATCAGTGCTGACTCCACTCCCCCAAAAGTCCTTAGGAGGAGACTGTAAACCGAAGCCCCGTGTGCAAACACACGCAGAACATCTTACGCACACGTTAAAACCCTTTTCCGCTTTTCGAAATAGTAGGACATTGTGTGTCGGTGGGGACGGATGACAGAATTTATAAAACTGCATACACACAAGGACTTCATGTAAAAAAGCACATGAGTGCTTATTCCGTTATCTTCGAAATATAAGAATTAAAAATTAAATGAAAAACTAATAAAATTGCCCACACGTTAAAACCCATCCTGTTTTTCATACGAGTAGAAGGCCAGTGGGTGCCGGTAAGAACGGATAACTAAAATTGTCAAATCACCCTTTTTTTCGAGAATAATGAAATGAGCTCTCGTGTGCTTTTTTTTTTTACATCCAGTCCCTGTGTGTATGCAAGTTTGTATATTTTGTCATCCTTTCCCACCGACACACACAATGGCCTGTTATTTCGAAATGCGGAACAGGTTTTAACGTGTGCGCGAGATGTTCTGCGTGTGTTCGAAAACAGGACCTCAGTTTATAGTCTCATCCGAAGGACTTTTGGGGGGAAGTGGAGTCGGCACTCAAGGGTAAAAATCCCCTCGAACGGGATTCGAACCCGGGTTGTCAGATTGCTAACACTATGTTCTAACCACTGGGTTATCCTGTTCCTAAGTTTCTTTTTTTTTCTTTCATTCTTTTTTTTCTCGAGGATAATCCAGTCCCTGTGTGTATGCAGATTTGTAAATTGTGTCATCTGTTCACACCGGCACACGATGGCCTACTCTTCCGAAAAGCCGAACGGGTTTAAAGTGTGCGCAAGATGTTCTGATCCACCTCACTAGCTTCTTTTTTGATCCCCCCAACCAGCCCTAAAGATAGAAATCCATCACATTATCCACTCAGCTATCGCAATCGTCTAGACAAGAAAAAAATATATATATAATATGAGAGAGAGAGAAGAGACAGAGACGAGAGAGAAGAGAGAAGGCAAGACTGAAAAAAATGGATGGCAGGAGACGAAAGGTACACAATTATTTACCAGATCCTTCAGTAAAATTGGCTGGCCACACGATCGTCTGCCCTGTTCTTTTTTTTTTATACAAACTCTATCTACCCACGCACAAGACACTTCAGTCGGATAAGTACTGACTAGATGTAGGTTACTAAGCTGAATAATAATATAAAAAGGCCTTTATTTCTCACATGTGTAATGGAGGAGCCAGACTGATGAAGATGCTAGTCTGTAGCGGTAACTGTCACACTAACGTTGGCTCAACGATAACTCTTGTCCATGGTTTTTTCAAGACTCTGAAGACCTTGACACATAATTTGTATTATTAATTTTATACCGCTTTAGGTCACGGCAGATTTCTCTGCGTGAAATTTGGGCTGCTCTAGCCCAGTGGTCAGAGCACTCGCTTTCCCCCTGGCCAATGTTAAGCAGTATTGAGCGTGGTTACCAATTGGATGGGTGACCGTTTGCGCGCCTTAGCTTCAGTACAGTTCCCCCAGTTCACCCAGCTGTCAATGGGTACCTGCCCTCTTTAGGGTTAGGGAAGGTAAAGCAGCGAGGGAGAGGAGATGGGCGCCGCCCTCAACATGCTGGCCCCTAGAGAAGCTGAGGTCTCTCACGCCTCGCTCCCCTACGACCGCCTAGGTTATTGGACACCTTTACTTTTACCTCCGGACCTGGGGAGAACACGTTGCCACAAGAGCAGCTAGCACCACCTTTGTTTTCTTTTCCTGTCTGCAAGTGTATTTGTTTCCCTATCAGAGTGGCTTTTTTCTACAGAATTTTGCCAGGGATACCCCTCTTGTTGCCGTGGGTTCTTTTGGCACTTTGAATTGGCAC
>CM060322.1:5906984-5921984 GCA_030674155.1 Stramonita haemastoma
GATTATAGCATAAAGTCTTTCAGATATATTCATTTGTCATAAGCTGTATTGGTGTAAAAATCTGTCATCCATCTTCTAGCAGAAAATCAATACACAGATCTGCCACCAATACACACTAACGTTATTTCAATGCAAAGGTAAGCATAGAACCCGGTTCCTCATATTACATTGGTTGCCATTTTTAAAAAAAATACTATTTCTTACAATCCATCTCACACCAAAAACGAAAAAAATACTATTGTATTTTTTGCATTCAATTTCATAAAAAAGCCAAAAAAATGTGGTGTATTTTTTACAATTAATCTTATAAAAAAAGTATATTACATTTCTTGCGGTCAATCTAATAAGAAAAAAAAGAGAAAATACTCTATTGTATTTATTGCAATCAATCTTATAAAAATCGAAAAATGCACTATTGTACGTTTTATATTTAATCTGATAAAAAAATCCAAGAAAACTAGATCTTTAGTAGATCTATTGTTCATTCAATTTTATTATATAAAAAAAGGAAAAATGAAAAATATGCTATTTTGTGATATTTGATTCTACTTTTTTTTCAAAAACAAAAACCTACAACCCCCCTCCCCCAACATACACACAACACACACACACACACACACACACACACACACACACACACACACACCACACACACACACACACACACACACACACACACACACCTTTAAGGACTACTTCATTAACATGAAATCTTTCCGATACATTAATTTGTCATAAGCTGTATTGGTGTAAAATCTGTTATCCATCTTCTAGCAGAAAATTAATACACAGATCTGCCACCAATACACACTAACCTTATTTCAATGCAAAGGCAAGCATAGAACCTGTCCCTTTGTATACATTGGATGCCATGACAAAATAAAAATAAAAATGAAAGGCATTTTCTCCCACTAATACTTCATACACCACTGTATAAACTAATAACACCCCTGCCACTATCAAAGGCTATGACAGGACTAGATATTTTTTCAGCTGACATTTCATCAAACCAAACTCTTACCAACACTTAAAAAATAAACCAAAATATGTTATTTTGCATTCAATCTCATAAAAAAAACAGATGAAAAATTTAGGCCTACTACTGTATTTGTTATATTCTGTCTCATAAAAAAAGAATTATACTATTGCATTTCTGACATTCAATCTAATACACAAAAACACAAAGACATTACCATTATATTCTTGCAATCCATCTCATAAAAAGCAAAAAACATACTACTTATTTCTTGCTTTCAATCTCATAAAAACAAAAATAATGTGCTGGTGTATTTTTTTAGTCAAACTTATAAGAAAATTATTAAAAACCAAGAAAAGTATGTTCATTTCTTGCACCTTAATCTAGTAGAAAAAAGAAAAAATACACGTTGTATTTCTTGCACTTGATCTTATAAAATGGAAAAATGCACTATTGTTTTTTGTTTTTTTTACTTAATCTGATCAAAAACAACAAAAATATACCATTGATTCTTGCATTCAATTTCATTTTTTAAAAAATTCAAAAAAACAAGGGGTGGGGGGCGGCAGAAAATATACTATTTTGTAATAGTGTTCAATTCTACTATTGAAAAAAGAAGCACAAACCAACAAGCCTCACATACAGGCACACTTTAAGGACTAATAAACTATAGCATAAAGTCTTTCAGATACATTCATTTGTCATAAGCTGTATTGGTGTAAAATCTGTCATCCATCTTCTAGCAGAAAATCAATACACAGATCTGCCACCAATACACTAACCTTTTTCAATGCAAAGGCAAGCATAGAACCTGGTTCCTTTTGTATAACATTGGTTGCCATTCAAAAAAGAAAAATGATAGGCATTTTCTTCACTAATACTTCATACACATGAAAACTAAAACAACACCTTGTACTATCAAAGGCTATGACAAGATAGATATTTTTTAGCGACATTTCAAACAAATCTTTGAACACTTAAACTAAACAGTACATTATTATTTTTGCATTCAATCTCATAAAAAAAAGAGAAAATTTAGGCTACTCTTATTGTTTAATTCGTCTCATAAAAAAGAAAATGCACTATTAGCATTTTTTGACATTCAATCTAATCACAAAAACAAACAACTATTTAATCCATCTATAAAAGGCAAAAACAATCATAACATATTGTATCTTCATTTCAATCTCATAAAAAAAAAAGAAAAAAATGTAGTCATTTTGTATATTTTTTATCTACTTTTTTATAAAAAAACATATACATCCACCCCTATATTACAAACAACAACAGCACAACAACACACAACCACGAAAATATAACATCCTACACCTATAGTAGAAAAAAAAAATTAACACTGTTGTATTCTTGCCTTGATCTAAAAATTGTAAAAAGCACTATTGTAATCTGTTTTATCACTTAATCTAATACAAAACAACAAAAATATTATCAGCATAACTGGTCCTTTCTGCATTCAATTCATCATGTAAAATAAAAAAAAATGTGGAGGGAGACAAAAAATAACTATTTGAAGGATTGTTTCATTCTATATTGATAAAGAAGAAGTAAAAACCTCAAGCCCACAACAGGCTATTTACAGGACTAATAATTTTTAGCATGAATCTTTCACATACATCATTTTTCATACAGCTGTAATTGTGTAAAAAATCTGTTATCCATCTTCTAGCAGTAAATCTAATAACACAGATTGCCACAATTACACACTAACGTTTTTCAATGCAAACAAGATTAGAACCTAGTTCCTTTCTATCATTCAATTGTTGCACATTAAAAAAAACATATATCTATTTCTTGCAATCCATCTCAAAAAAGCGAAAAAACATACTATTGTATTTCTTGCTATTCAATCTCATAAAAAACAAAATAATGTGGTGTATTTTTTTTTGCATTCATACAATTTTAAAAAAAAAAGTATGTTACATTCCCCCCCCCCCCCCCCCCCCCCCCCCCCCCCCCCCCCCCATAAAGTCTTTCAGATACATTCATATGTCATAAGCTGTATTGTGTCAAATCTGTCATCCATCTTCTAGCAGAAAATCAATACACAGATCTGCCACCAATATACAGTAACCATATTTCAATGCAAAGGCAAGCATAGAACCTGGTCCCTTTTGTATAACATTGGATACCATGTCAAAAAAAGAAAAATGAAAGGCATTTTCTTCCACTAATACTTCATACAACACTGTATAAACTGATAACACCCCTGCTACTATCAAAGGCTATGACAAGACTAGATATTTTTTTCAGCTGACATTTCATCAAACCAAACTCTTTACTAACACTTAAACTAAACAGACAACTAGATTTGTTATTTTTGCATTCAATCTCATAAAAAAAAAAAATTTAGGCCTACTACTGTATTGTTATATTCTGTCTCATAAAAAAAAATTACACTATTGCATTTCTGACATTCAATCTAATCCACAAAAACACAAAGAATTCACTATCATATTTCTTGCAATCCATCTCATAAAACGCAAAAAACATACTATTGTATTCTTGCTTTCAATCTCATAAAAACAAAAAAAAATGTGCTGTGTATTTTTTTACATTTCCGCTTATAAAAACAATTTTTTTTTTTTTAAACAAGAAAAGTATATTACATTCCTAGCACTATAGTAGAAAAAGAAAAATACACTGTTGTATTTCTGCACTTGATCTTAAAAAATGGAAAAATGCACTATTGTATTTTTTTTTATACTGAATCTGATCGAAAACAACAAAAATACCATTCTATTTCTTGCATTCAATTTCATTTTAAAAATAAAAAACAAGGGGAGGGGGAGACAGAAAAATTACTATTTTGTAATAGTGTTTAATTCTACTATTGAAAAAAGAAGCACAAACCATCAAGCCTCACACACAGGCATACTTTCTAAGGACTAATAACTATAGCATAAAATCTTTAACATACATTCTTTTTCATAAGCTGTATTGGTGTAAAATCTGTTATCCATCTCCTAGCAGAAAATCAATACACAGATCTGCCACCAATACACACTAACGTTATTTCAATGCAAAGGCAAGCATAGAACCTAGTTCCTTTTATATTACATTGGTTGCCATTTAAAAAAAACATTACTATTTCTTGCAATCCATCTCACAAAAAGCGAAAAACAAACTATTGTTGTTGTTTTTATTCAATCTCATTAAAAAAAATGTGGTGTATTTTTTTTTGCATTCAATCTTATAAAAAAAAAAGTATGTTACATTTCTTGCAGTCAACCTAATAAGAAAAAAAGAGAGAAATACTCTATTGTATTTGGTACAATCAATCATAAAAATCGAAAAATGGACTATTGTAATTTTTACATTTAATCTGATCAAAAACATTGAAAATATACTGTTGTCCATTCAATTTCTTTTTTTTTTAAGGAAAAAGGAAAAACATACTATTTTGTAATAGATTTATTTGATCTATTTGATTCTACAATTTTTTTAAAAAGCAAAAACCTACAACCTTCCCCCCCCCCAACACACACACACACACACACACACACACACACACACACACACACACACACACACACACACACACACACACACACACACACACACACACACACTTTAAGGACTACTAGACCAACATGAAATCTTTCAGATACACTAATTTGTCATAAGCTGTATTGGTGTCAAATCTGTTATCCATCTTCTAGCAGAAAATCAATACACAGATCTGCCACCAATACACACTAACCTTATTTCAATGCAAAGGCAAGCATAGAACCTGGTCCCTGTTGTATAACATTGGATGCCATGTCAAAAAAAAGAAAAATGAAAGGCATTTTCTCCCACTAATACTTCATACACCACTGTATAAACTAATAACACCCCTTTCACTATCAAAGGCTATGACAGGACTAGATTTTTTTCAGTTGACATTTCATCAAACCAAACTCTTTACCAACTCTTAAAAAACTTAACAGACAACTAGATTGTTATTTTTGCATTCAATCTCATATTTAAAAAAACAACAGATGAACAATTTAGGCCTACTACTGTATTTGTTATATTCTGTCTCACGAAAAAGAATTATACTATTGCATTTCTGACATCCACTCTGATACACAAAAACACCAGACATTACGATTATATTTTTTGCAATCCATCTCATAAAAAGCAGAAAACATACTGTTGTGTTTCTTGCTTTCAATCTCATAAAAGCAAAAAAAATGCTGGTGTATTTTTTTTAATTCAAACTTCTTATTAAAAAAATAATAAAAAAACCAAAAAAATAATAAAAAAAAACAATCTAGTAGAAAGAAAAATACACTGTTGTATTTCTTGCACTTGATCTTATAAAATGGAAAAATGTACTATTGTACTTTTTTTTTTACTTAATCTGATCAAAACCAACAAAAATATACCATTCTATTTCTTGCATACAATTTCTTTTCTTTTTTTAATTTAAAAGCAAGGGCGGGGGGGGGGGGGGGGGACAGAAAATATACTATTTTGTAATAGTGTTTAATTCTATTGAAAAAAGAAGCACAAACCAACAAGCCCCACACACAGGCACACTTTAAGGACTTCTAGATTATAGCATGAAATCTTTCAGATACATCCATTTTTCATCAGCTGTATTGGTGTAAAATCTGTCATCCATCTCCTACCAGAAAACCAATACACACTAAAGTTATTTCAATGCAAAGGCAAGCATAGAACCTGGCTCCTTTATATTACATTGGTTGCCATTTAATAAACATTACTCTTTCTTGCAATCCATCTCACAAAAAAGAAAAACATACTATTTATTTTTTCCTTTCAATCTCATAAAAAAGAAAAATGTGGTGTATTTTTACATTCAATCTTATAATAAAAAAAAAAGTATATTACATTTCTTGCGGTCAATCTAATAAGAAAAAAAAGGAGAAAATACTCTATTGTATTTGTTTGCAATCAATCTTAAAAAATTGAAAACTTCACTATTGTACTTTTTGCATTTAATCTTATCAAAAACAATGAAAAATGTACTATTGTTCATTAATTTCTTTTTTTTAAAGAAAAAAAGGAAAAAGGAAAAATATTCTATTTTGTAATATTTGATTCTACAATTTTTTTCAAAAGCAAAAACGTACAACCTCCCCCCCCCCACAAACACCACCCCCCCCTACACACACACACACACCTACACACACACACACACACACACACACACACACACACACACCTACACACACACCCCTACACACACACACACCTACACACACACACACCTACACACACACACACCTACACACACACCTACACACACACACCTACACACCTACACACCTACACACCTACACACCTACACACACACACACACACACCACACACACACACACACACACACACACACACACACACACACACACTTTAAGGACTACTAGACCATAACATAAAATCTTTCAGATACATTGATTTGTCATAAGCTGTATTGGTGTAAAATCTGTTATCCATCTTCTAGCAGAAAATCAATACACAGATCTGCCACCAATACACACTGACCTTATTTCAATGCAAAGGCAGGCATAGAGCCTGGTCCCTTTTGTTTTACATTGGATGCCATTTTTTAAAAAAATGAAAGGCATTTTCTCACACATATATAAACTAATAGCACCTCTGCCAATACCAAAGGCTATGGCAGGACAAGATTTTTTTCAACTGACATTTCATTAAGCCAAACTCTTGCCAACACTTAAAAGAAAACCAGACAACTAGATTGCATTTCCTACATCCAGTGTCATAAAAAACAGACAAAATATAGGTCTACTATTGTATTTTTTACATACTATCTCATGAAAAAAATATAGATACCACTGTATTTCTGACTTTCAATCATACACAAAAGCACAAAACATTACTATTGTATTTCTTGCAATCCACCTCACAAAATGTGCAAAAACATACTATTGTAGTTCTTGCATTCAATGTCATAAAAACCAAAAATATGTATTTTTGCAATCAACCTTATAGAATTTTTTTTTAAACACCAAAAGTATATAAGATTTCTTGCAGTCAATCTAATAGAAAAAAAATCCGTCATCGTATTTCTTGCAATTGATCTTATAAAATTGAAAAATTCACTTTTGTAGTTTTTACATTTACTCTGATCAAAAACAACAAAAAATATACCATTGTATATCTTGCATTCAATTTCATTTTTAAAGAAAATTACCGGAGAAAAACAAAAAACATACTATTTTGTAATAGTTTTGGATCCTACTAGTTTAAAAATAAGCAAAAACCAACCACTTTAAGGACTACTAAAACTTTAGCATGAAATCTTTCAGATACATGACTTTTTGATAGGCTGTATTGGTGTAAAATATGTTATCCCTCTTCTAGCAGAAAATCAATACACAGATCTGCCACCAATACACACTAACATCTCTTCAATGCAAAAGCAAGCATAGAACCTGGTCCCTTTTATATTATATTCCATGCCATTTCAAACAAAAAAACAGAAAAATGAAAGGCATTTTCTCCCACTAATACTTCACACACCACTATAAAAACTAACAACACCCCTGCCAATATCAAAGGTTATGGCGACAAGATTTTTTCATCTGACATTTCATTAAGCCAAACTCTTACCAACACTTAAAAAATAGACAACTAGTCTAGATTGTTGTTTCTTGCATTCAAGCTCATAAAAGCAAGAAATGGGCTGGTGGTTTTTTTGGCATTCGATATTAAAAAAAAAAAAAGAAGGAAAGTATGGTATTACATTTTTTTGCACTCAATCTAATAAAAAGAAAGAAAAATACACCATTTTGTAATAGTATTTAATTCTATCATTTAAAAAAAAAGGCAAAAACCAACAAGCCCTCCACACAGGCACAATTTAAGGACTTCTAGATCATAGATCTAGCATGAAATCTTTCAGATACATTAATTTGTCATAAGTTGTACTGGTGTAAAACCTGTCATCCATCTTCTAGCGAAAATCAATACACAGATCTGCCACCAATACACACTAACCTTATTTCAATGCAAAGGCAATATCACATTGGTTGCCATTTCAAAACAAAACAAAAAACAAAAAAGAAAATGAAAGGCATTTTCTCTCCCACTAATACTCTATCTGTTACGCACTACCACACTGACAGTATTCCTTTCAATTTTGTAAACCTCCATTTACAGATATACAAAGACACAATCACATTTCTTCATGTTTCTTCACATAAAGTATATCACGTACATTCTACAGCAGTCTGCAATTACGATTTTTTTCCTCCTGCATGGAATTAAGAAAACCATTTCCATTCGTGTGATAGTCATAGGACCAGGATCATTTTTCTCTGACAGTTTCAAAATCAATGTAAAGCAAAAGGTTAAAAAAAAAAGGGGGGTGGAAGCCAAACTAAGACACCATTAGTCGACTATACACTAAAAATCCATCCAAAAGCAACAACTAGCAATTATATCCCTAAATGCTATTTCCACTTATAAAACATTAACAAAAAGCAGCTTTGACACAAACACACATAACTTTTTTCGCTGCTTTTACAATATAGATAATGAACTGGTACTTTAACACCAGTGATATACCATTCCGTAGATATGTCTGCAGTATATATATGCAAGTGGGGACGGATGACAAAATTTATGGATTGGATGTAAAAGAAAATCACACAATGCTTATTCCATTAACCTCGAAATAAAAGAATGAGAACCATCACTCGGCGGGAACAGACGATAGAATCAGCAAAGTCGCGTGCACACAGAAACTGGATGTAAAAAAGGCACTTATTCCATTATTTTCAAAGACAAATTTGAAAATGTGGGAACGGATGACAATCTGTCAAAACGCATGTACACGGAGATGTACACGGAGCATGAATTCGTATTCCATCATCTTCGAAATAAAAGAAATTTTGAACACACACACACACACACACACACACACACACACACACACACACACACACACACACACACACACACACACACACACACACAGACAATCTTTTTCATTCCTACTGTCCTCTACCCCCTACTCCCCCATTCTCCCCCCCCCCCCCCCCCCTCACCCTCTCAATTGCATCACTCCCCATTTGACCCTTTAAACACCGTATGTCCTATGATACATCCCATCTACCCCCCCCCCCTCCTACCTCCCCGTCCTCCTCCCATTCCCCCCTCCCCCCTCCACGACCCTCTCAATTGCATCACTCCCCATTTCCAATTATAAAATTGTGCATTTTTAATATCATAATTATGCACCCCATATTTGTATTTCGAAATATTTAAATAATTTTCCTAAACTGCCCCTATCCCTCTCCCCCAACTTACGGTGACTACTTATCCCTATGGCATTCACACACTCAGTTCTCATACGTATTTCCAAAACCTAAACACCCTAACCACCTCCCCCTTCCTAACATTTTTCCTTAAAATTCTAACCCCCAATCCTCCCTTGCACCCACCTCCCTATAAATAAAAAAAAGGGGGGGGGGGCTGTCAGCATAGTCTCCCCACCTTCTGGAGATTCTGTGCTAGGAATTCGTTTCTCTCCTTATATTTCTGCCTTGTTCCTGTTCTTTTCTTATTTTCTACCTTTCCATCCATTTTTCTGACATTAAAAAATAAAAGACAAATGAAAGTGATTCCCTCCTTTGTGGAAATCATAGGTGCTGGGCCAGCCTTGTCAGGCGCTTAACGGCAGCACAGCGCATTTTCGCTCATATGACAGACAACAGTTGATACTGTCTAACAGTACAATGACGACGAAAAATAAAAGTTCTACAACCATTTCCAACTTACAAGACAATGTTTTTGCCATAGTGTCAGCATGTACCATGGAATCTACCTGCCATTTGTGTCCACATGATGGGCCAGGCTTAGAGTAACTGTAAAGGTTAGTTTAAAGGGTTAGGGTTAGTGTTAAAGGTTAATATTGGGGTAAGGGTTGTCATGTCTGTTGGCGGTCTGTCTGCATGCATGCATGTGGACACAAGAACAGGCAGACACTATGGTGTGTAGCTTTAGACACAACGGTATAGATCGTTTTTATCACCGGATTAAAGATTAAAAATTAGCGTAGCCAGGGAACGCAGAAGTGTTATCAATTGTCCTAATCAGTTCTATCAACATCAAAGTTTTTCTTGGATTTTGGTGTCCCGGATATTCTTCATAATAAATTTCCAGTTTTCAGCCAGTCATGAAGATTTTACATTTTTGAACAATTTTTTTCTCCATTTTAAAAAAAGGATTACGCCCAAGATACACGCAAGATTTTTTTTAAGGAATATGCCGAAATTGAACCATGTGAAAACAATCCACCAGCTAACCCCACCCCCCTTTTCCCCCTATCCCAACTGAATCAAATGTGTATTCTACTCCCTCCTCCGAACACTCCTTTCCCTTCAAATACATCATAAATTTATGACCTCTCTTCACTACCACCCTGTTCCCCCCTCCACCACCACACACACACACACAACACACACACACACATCACAACACACACACACACACACACACATCATTCAACGCACGCATAACATCTTGCGCACACGTTAAAAACCTGCTCCCTTTTCGGAAGAGTATGCCATTGTGCACCAGTGTAAACAGATGACAAAATTGAAAAGAGCCCATACACAGGGGGACTGGATGTAAAAGAAAAAAGCACACGAGCGCTTATTCCATTTATCGAAAAAAAAAATAAAATATATTATAAAATACTATAAATATATAAATAATTAATAAATAATATTCAACACTCGAGTTTTGTAATGTATGGAAAAATATCTTTCACTTAAAATATTTTGAACGATCATTTAATTTAACCTGCGTATCTTCTTTATACTGCGTGCATTTCGGAATGATATATCCATGGTAGATCATCTCATAGCCTTGTCCATAATACTGTGAAACTTGATTCTGCTAACATACCCACTCACTCCTACACTATCAGCTACTACTACTACTACTACTACTACTACTACTACTACTACTACTACACTACTACTAACTACAACAAACTAGTAACTGTTGTATATGCGTCCATCATCTATGTTTGAAAAAAACAAACAAAAAATAAAAAAAAACCGACTACTTCAAAACATTACAAAATGTGAGTCTTAGGATTGATGGGGCATTAAATGGGACAAGTATTTTTCAAAAAAATTGATCCGAGTGACAGTCAAACAAAATCAAAAAGACATCACAGATCATTGCAAGTTCTATAAGGAATATTGAAGCTTAGCTATTTTTCTCATCATATGAAGTCTGTTTCAAAACAAATTGTTTTTGGTCTTATGATGCAACACTATGATATCCACGAATAAATTTTTTAAACCAATACAGTGAAAGATAATTTTTTAATACAACAAAAGGGAAGTGAACAGCAAAGGATGCCACTCACAAAAAAGCATTATAAATTATTTCAGTCCTGTTTGATGATAAAACTCAAATCAAAGAATTAGTAATCCTTTTACTGTGATTCTAGCAGAAACCATGGAGATAAGAGTATTGGCTTCTATTGATTATCCATTACTTGAAACCAAAAACGCATAAAAATTTACTATAGAGCATTCATTACCAGTCTTACACGCAGGAACGAAGATCATTAATTCTGACATATATTACTTTTAAGTCTAAGCCATAAAACGCTGAAGACTACTACAAAGATTATTTTCTTGGAAAAAAATTCAGAATTGTTGAATCGCATCATACTGCTAGTTCTACATGTTCGGTGAGACGTGTTCAAATAAGAGTTGCTTTCCTTTCACAAGAGTTGCTTTCCTTTAACAAGAGTTGCTTTCCTTTAACCAATCATTTAAATCCGAGTTGAAAGAAAATTCCAAAACACAAATTGCACAAAAAGACCTTAAGCCATCAAGCATCATTCTGTGTTAGAGGTTTTGTCTCAACCTTTTAATCCGAGTCTGAAAAAATTTTTCCTAAAATCACGAAACTTAAATCATTAAAAATCCTACACGCACCAAGGACGACCATTTTGGTTATGGGCCTTGCTGATACTGATGCTCTCCCCTTGAAGAAAAGGCAGGTCAATATGGCTGCCCTCACACATGTCAGGTTAGGTTACTGGCCCTTGATTCCAGACCAACAGGCCCTGAAAGCAGAAAGTCATCATTAGTAAAACTGAATGCGCGCGCGCGCGCGTGCGTGTGTGTGTGTATGTGTGTGTGTGTGTGTGTGTGTGTGTGTGTGTGTGTGTGTGTGTGTGTGTGTGTGTGTGTGTGTGTGTGTGTGTGTGTGTGTGTGTGTGTGTCTGTCTGTCTGTCTGTCTGTCTGTCTGTCTGTCTGTCTGTCTGTCTGTCTGTCTGTCTGTCTGTGTGTGTGTGTGTGTGTGTGTGTGTGTGTGTGTGTTGTGTGTGTGTGTGTGTGTGTGTGTGTGTGTGTAATTACATCCCTGTGTTATGCGCGCACTATACTTTTTTCGTTCCTCAGCTGGTGTTCCGAGGTTCCCTAATGGCGACATTTTGCATCATCATGGGATCGTTGCCTACCAGCAAGGCAGCCGCATTCCGACTTCGGGGATGATGTCTAAACAAAAAACTAATGTGCATGCTTTTTAAAAAGAATCATCCTAACTTCCTACAGACACGCAACAACATGCTCTTCCTAAAGGCAAAACATGTTTTGACATGTACCCAATAGTTATGTTCTGCGTGCGTTTGCCGGTGGGATCTTGGCTCAAGTCTCATCCGAAAGACTTTCAGAAGAGTGGAGTTGGTGCTGATGTTAACTCCCGGGGAAAAATCTCTGATGGAAGTCTCAGCAGTGGCTCAAACCCGGGCCGTAAGATCATGAGCTCAACGCTCTACACACTTGGCTATCTCGTTTCCAACAGAAATAGTTAATGCCCAGTGACCGAATAAATTTTTGAAATGAAGTTATCAAGTACACTATTTCTGCACATCTTTGTATCTGAATAAATTTAAAAAATAAATGTATCAAGAACACGACTGCGGTGCATTTCCTTCAAATAAATTCAAAAACAAAGTTATCAAATACACTACTTCTGCACATGCTTACTTCCTTACTTCCTTATTTACTTACTTACTTAGGCCCATCACTCCCCCTGGAGCACAGGCCGCCGACAACAGTCCGCCAGAGTCCTCTCTCTGTCCTGGGCTGTTTTCTCCAGCTGTCTCCAGGTGTATCCCATCTTCTTGGTTTCTGCCTCAAGGTCACGTCGCCAGGTGTTTCTTGGCCTTCCTCTTTTTCGTTTTCCCTGGGGGTTCCATGGTAGTGCCTGCCTTGTGATCTGCACATGTTTATTTCTGAATAAATTCCAAGCATGGAGGCATTCTTTCAACACAAACAGCAAACAAACAAAACACAGTCTTTACAATTACAAAAAAAAACAAATGACTCAATGTGCTTAACCAGAAATGAACTGAATTTTACTCAGACTTAGCTAAACACCCCATACCTGAATCATGTATAATAAAGTCGCTTAGCTAAACACCCCATACCTGAATCATGTATAATCAAGTCGCTTAGCTAAACACCCCATACCTGAATCATGTATAATAAAGTCGCTTAGCTAAACACCCCATACCTGAATCATGTATAATACAGTCGCTGTACTATAGCTGTACACTTATATACTTACACGTCCCAAACATTGGGAGGAGTCAGTTTTTCACGACACTTCTTATATACTTACATGCTCTGAGCATATTTTGATGTTAGCTTACCAGACGATGCCTCGTTTTTGAGAAGATGGCTCCCAGGTGATCCACGTGATGGCTTTTAGGAGAAGACTGAGATGATCCACATGATGACTCACCAGAGAAGAGGGCTCTCAGATGACTCACATAATGACTCACCAGAGAACAGACTCGCAGATGACCCACACAACCCCTCACCAGATTATGACCCGCGTGGAATAAAAGGGAGGGAAGAAGCCCAAGGAAATGCTGTGGACATGGGAGAGGGGACACGAGTCCCAATCTCAATGTCTCAAACCATGTGTAGGTGATGCTATTTTCCAACACCAAGATCACTGTAGGTGGTGGTGTTTACGGACACCAAGATCGCTGTAGCTGGTGGTGTTTACAGACACCAAGATCACTGTAGGTGGTGGTGTTTACGGACACCAAAATCGCTGTAGGTGGTGGTGTTTACGGACGCCAAAATCGCTGTAGGTGGTGGTGTTTACGGACGCCAAAATCGCTGTAGGTGGTGGTGTTTGCGGACGCCAAGATGAATGTAGGTGGTGGTGTTTGCGGACGCCAAGATGAATGTAGGTGGTGGTGTTTGCGGACACCAGGATGAATGTAGGTGGTGTTGTTTACGGACACCACGATCACTGTCACCCAGATTGCGCTCCTGTCATCTCTTGCATTTAATTTTAGTTCTCTATTTTTTATTTCTATGGCTAATTATCTTAATTTTATATTCTATCTTTGTACACTATTCCCTATTTTATGTCTCGTTTAATTTAGAATGATTTAGGTTTTATTTCATTTATTTTATTCCCTATTCTATGATATATTTTCTATTTTATTTATCTACTTTTATCATTTAGTGATGACAGGATGCAATCAGAAGTGTGGTGCCCAGTGATCGTTTGACGGCAGGCCACTGACCGGGCAGTCAGTCCAAAGTCCAGCAAACGAACGCGACCGAGTGGACTCGACTGGCCTCGACTTGCTGCGGGGAAAAGCGAAAATATACGCCAGCACGAGGTCTCGGAGAGGAGGAAGCTGGCTGCAAAATCTTCAGGGTGAGTGCCCCAAGTAAAGATTACGGGATAGGTGAAGGTGAAAGAGGAAAATGTGCAGGTGAGACAGGTGTCCCTTTTTCTGTGTGGTGACCATTGTCCAGACGTTTCACAGCCGGTTGTTTTGTGTTTCTGGTCGTGCCTGTGAAATCGGTTGCTGCAAAGCGGCAGTAGTGCGGTCGGTGGGTGTGGAACAGAATGATATCCCCAGTCACAAGACCAAAGCAGTCAGATGCGCGGGGCCTGACTTGTCAGACGCTTAACGGCAGCGCAACGCGTTTTCGCTCATATGACAGACATCCGTAGTTGCTGTGTG
>CM060322.1:5929484-5936984 GCA_030674155.1 Stramonita haemastoma
TAGAGCAGATGTTGCTGTTGCAATGCGAGCTTTCACTTCATTGTTTGATGTGCCATCTTTTGTTAGGATGGAGCCTAAGTATTTGAATTGGCTCACCTCTTCTAGTATTTCTCCATTCATCTTTATTTCCGTGATGTCATTACTCGCGCTGTTGACCATGATCTTTGATTTCTCTGTACTGACCTCCATGCCATATGCACTCGCTCGATCTGTTAAATTGTCTGTGAGGATTTGCAGTTCTTGTTTGCTGCTGCCCATGAGGTCAATGTCATCTGCAAATCTGAGGTTGCAAAGGGGTCTTCCACCAATGGAGATGGAAGTGTGGTGGTTTTGCAGTGTCTCTGTCATGATGTTTTCGAGGAAGAGGTTGAAGAGTACAGGTGAGAGAAGGCAGCCCTGGCGAACCCCAACCGTGGTCTTGAAGAACTCGCCCACGTGATTGTTTATGAAGACTGCACTTCTTGCGTTCTCGTACAGAGCCTTGATGACTTCAATTAGGCAGCTGTCAATGTTGAAGTGCCTGAGTACTTGCCAGAGGCCGTCATGCCATACCCTGTCAAAGGCCTTTTTGAAATCTATGAAATTGTGGTACAAGTCTTTTTGGTGTTGGAGATGCTTCTCTATCAGAATTCTCAGATTGAAAATTTGTTCCATTGTGCTGCGTTTTGGTCTAAAGCCCGCTTGTTCTTCTGCCAGGAGTTTTTCCGCTTGGTTTTTCAGTCTGTTGAGGACTACCTGCAGCATGATCTTGCTAGGATGACTTATGAGACTGATGGTTCTGTAGTTCTGGCATTGCTTAAGGTTTCCTTTCTTTGGCAGGGGTATTACAAGAGACTGTGTCCATTCTTTTGGCCATTCTTTGGTGTCGTGGATCTTCTGACAAAGTTCTGTGAATCGCCTTGCTGTTTCATTCCCTCCATTTTTTATGAGTTCAGCTGGGATGTTATCGATTCCAGGGGACTTCCCCTTCTTCAATTGTTTAATAGCTGCATCTACTTCACACCTTGGTATTGGTGGGTCTTTATCTTGGTGTTCAGGGGGTTTGTCAGAAACTATGTTGGTATCTGGGCGTAGTGGGTAGTTATACAATCCCTCACAGTATTCTGTCCAGCGTTGGAGGATGGCATTGTTTTCCGTCAAAAGATTTCCTTCTTTGTCTTCTATAACAGAGGCTTTAGGCTGTGTGGTTTTCGTTAGTGCTTTCAAAGTGTCGTAAGCTGTTTTGCTGTTTCCCTTGGCCATTCCAGCTTCGATGTTGTTGCATTGTTCTTCTATCCACGCTTCTTTGGCTTCTCTCATCTTTTTCCTCACTTCTCTGTGGCTATCCATGTACTTCTTGTAAGCTTCTTGACTTGTGAACTTTTGTTTCTTAAGTTCTCTTCTTTTGTCGCAGAGGTCAAGAACCTCATTTGTCACCCAGGGTTGTTTCTTTGTTCTGCTTCTTCCTAATGTTTCTTCTGCTGCTGTCGTTAGCACTTCTTTGATGTTGTTGGCCAGTGTGTCCACATCATTGTCGATGGCTGTGAGTGCGGCGAACCTTCCTCCTATGTTGGCTTGGAAGATCTCAACCACTGTTGGGTCTTTGAGTTTTTCCAGGTCGAATCTTATGCGTGGGCTTTTTGGCTGGTGTTTTGCTTTCAGTTTCAGCCTGATGGTGGTAAGTACAAGGTCGTGGTCACTGCCAATGTCAGCTCCTGGGAATGTTCTTGTGTTTGCCTTGTTTATGCTGGATTTGAATCTTTGGGGTGACAGAATGTAATCAATTTGATTATGAATCAGACCATTTGGTGAGTGCCAGGTTGATGTTCTGGATGGCTTGTGAGGGTGGAGTGTGTTAGCCAAAGTCAGTTTGTGCTTCTTTGCGAATTCCAGCAGCCGCAAAAACACATGGATAAAAACACAAAAACACATGGATACAAAAACACGAAGACACATTGGCACAAAGAGACGTGAGCACATACACAAGGGCACTAAAACACATGAGCACTAAGACACATGGGCACTAAGACACGTGGGCACTAAGACACGTGGGCACTAAGACACATGGGCACTAAGACACGTGGGCACTAAGACACATGAGCATACAAACACATGGACACTAAGACACATGAACATAGACACATGAGCATTAAGACACATGGGCACTAAGACAAATGAGCATAAAAACACATGGGCACAAAGACACATGGGCACTAAGACACATGGGCACTAAGACACATGGGCACTAAGACAAATGAGCATAAAAACACATGGCAATAAAACACGTTTAAAAACACATGGGCACTAAAACACATGGGCACTAAGACACATGAGCATAAAGAAACGTGGGCACTAAGACACATGGGCATGAAGAAATGTGGGCACTAAGACACATGGGCATGAATAAACGTGGGCACTAAGACACATGGGCATGAAGAAATGTGGGCACTAAGACACATGGGCATGAAGAAACGTGGGCATTAAGACACATGGGCATGAAGAAACGTGGGCACTAAGACACATGGGCACTAAGACACCTGGGCACATTACACACTAGACTGATGACAGACAAATCTGCTCTCATGGTTTCCACTGCATGCACCAAGTATACCCTGTACAATACCTGCGTGGATTCTCAAGCTGTTTGCTGATAAAAACAATCAAGCAAACAAACCATACATTCTCAAGCCTTTTTTTTCTATCTCTCATTCAAATAATGCAAATGGTAACAATTTTCAGCATCAATAATTACCATAAAAAATATTTAAGAAAAAGAAAGCACACACAGCAATAAAAGCTACAAAAACAATGACCAAATAAATTGACAAAAACCATAAGCCATGCTGGATTTTTTTTTTAACTGTGTTATGTTTCATCAATGATATAATAATGAAATATTATCCTTTTTATGGCATTATAATCCCTATAACAAAGCCAATAACAAAACTGACAAATTAAGCATGGGTTTCTTTTTCACTACATTTTATCCAAATATATTTAACTAGAAACCATGTTAAACATTATATCGACACACAACACAAAACAGAGATTCTTTTAACCTGTTCCACTTTTTCCCAGATAAATGGATTTTTTTTTCATGCAAAAACGACTGTTCCTGTAAAATCTGGATAGGATTCAAACATCAAGCATAAATTTGCCGGAAAAACTGCATGGCTACAGTACACCACCCACTACAATAGACATTCTGACACCAACCATATTCACTCAAAATAACTGGAAACAAAATCTTTAAATACGCATTTTCACTGGCAAAAAAACACCACCAGTTGCATTGCTTGGTAACATCTTGTGGGAGGATTCGAGTTACCTGGTTGAGGTGGCACTGGGCTTAGAGTTCAATCCTGTCAGAGGATTCGGCTGATACATAAAGGCTTTTTGTCTTTTCACCTTCCAAAATGGCAGCCTATGCTCTCTTACTTGTCTCCATCACAAAATTGCAAGTGACAATTAACTTTTCCCCCGATTTGCAGTATTCCGGAAGAAGCCCACCACAACTGCGCCTGCGCACAAGTTTTAATATGAATTAAAGAGGATCTCTCTCTCTCTCTCTCTCTCTCTCTCTCTCTCTCTCTCTCTCTCTCTCTCTCTCTCTCTCTTCTCTCTCGCAACATCATCTCCACCTTCAGCTATCCTGTAGTCCCATGAACCAAGGAGGCACCAATGAAGATTTTGCAGCCAGCTTCCTCCACTCCCCACGGTCCTCTGCTTTCCGTAGCAAATCATTCCACCCAAGACCAGTCCACTCTCTGATGTTGTCTTCCCATCTTTTTCTCTCTCTCTCTACTTCATCGTCTCCCTCCTTGTACTGTTCCCTGTAGGACAGCCCTGGCCAGTCCACATGTTTATGTGACGTGGCCGTACCACTTTAGTTTGCGTTTTTTCACTGAAGTCGAGTAGCTCTTCATAATTGTCGAATGGCGTTTTTTGCTTCCGGTTTTCACTTCCTCGTTAGTGATGTGATCTCTGAATAAGATACCAAGAAACTTGCAAAAGCATCTCATCTCCATTGCCTGTATCCTTCTTTCAATGGCTGCTGTTATGGCCTCTCAATATGGGATAGTGTAAAGTCCAGTGTTATGTTGGAATGACTTTCCCCATGACAACAAGGTTTTCTCTGTTGCTGATCGTTCAGTAACACAGCTTACTCGCTACCGGGTTAGGAATGGTTTACTGCAGTATCTATTTATGTATTTATTCATTTATACCACTTTATGTCACAGCAGATTACTCCGCATGAAATTCGGGCTGCTTTTCCCGGGGAGAGTGCGTCGCCACAAGTGCAGCGCCTACCCATTATTTTCTGTTTCTTTTTTGGGTCTGCAACTATATTTGTTTCCCTATCAAAGTGGCTTTTTTCTACAGAACTTTGCCAGGGACAGCCCTCTCGTTGCCGTGGGTTGTTTTACGTGTGCTGAATAATGATGTGTAACACACGGGACCTCGGTTTCTCGTCTCAACCGAAAGACTAGCACCCAGACCACCACTCATGATCTAATGGATGGGGGGAGAAGTTTTGGCCCGAATGGGATTCGAGCCATCGCACACTCCGACCCGGACTTTTCGCTTTCGAGGCAGGGCGTTACCTCTAGACCACGGATCCACTCCGAATTCAGTATACACAAAAGCAGTGAGAAAAACCGCACAGTAAGACACCAACCCAAAAAAATGATCCGCTTCCTATACCAGGCAGCTAAATCAATCCTAGATTAGACTTCAATCGAGAAATGAGTCGTTGTGCAATCTTTGTGTATGACTGGAACTGTATGATTTTTTCTCACCCATACGATGTGTGGGCGCAATAGTTTATCCCATTAACTCTTTGAGCTATAAGAAATGCAGTCAAAATCGCTGAGCAAGGAAAAGATAACTTCCAAAAATGGTTCCCTTTGCTCGACTTCTTTCCCCTGACTATGTATTGGTCGAAAGGAAGGATCTCTTGGGCACGGTAAACCATTTTTAGTGACCGGTCCTGACAGCCCCAGGTCATAACTCAGAGGAAAGGTGAATACGGTAGTAGAGTTCTGTGGTACAGTAACGTAATATAACTAGGCAGCATCTTCACTGGTCAATAAAGCTTGCTCTCCAATACAATCTATAGCTTGCTTCTGTGTGTGTGTGTGTGTGTGGTGTGTGTGTGTGTGTGTGTGTGTGTGTGTGTGTGTGTGTGTGTGTATGTGTGTGTGTGTGTTGTGTGTGTGTGTGTGTGTGTGTGTGTGTGTGTGTGTGTGTGTGTGTATGTGTGTGTGTGTGTGTGTGTGTGTGTGTGTGTGTGTGTGTGTGTGTGTGTGTGTGTGTGTGTGTGTGTGTGTGTGTGTTGTGTTGTGTTCGTGTTCGTGTTCGTGTGTGTATGTGTGTGAGTGCGTGAGTGCGTGCGTGCTTGTGTGAACGTGTATGTGCGAGAGAGAGAGAGAGAGAGAGAGGAGAGAGAGAGAGGAGAGAGAGAGAGAGAGAGAGAGAGAGAGAGAGAGAGAGAGAGAGAGAGAGAGAGAGAGAGAGAGAGAACACGCATGAATTCTGTCTATTGTGTATGTGCATATGTATGCATTCTTTTGGTCAGCTGGCGAGGGGGGGGGGGGGGTATATGTAAAACCAAGAAGAAGAGAAGGGAAGATGGCAAACGAAGAAGGAGAAGATTGAAGTGGGGGGGAGGGGGGAGGTGGAAGTTGGTATATTATGTGTCAGACCTCTTTGAAGGGGTGATGGTATGTGTCATGAGGTGTGTGCTGCTTGTTTTACATTCTTATGTAAATAGTTTGACAACGTCAGAAGAATCCACTGAGGGTGTATAATGTACGTATGTGATGCGCCGACTTTTTTTTTTCTTTTCTTTTCTGCTCTGTTCTGTTCTCTTCTGAGCTGTTCTGGTCTGTTCTTTTCTGTTTGTTCTGCTCTATTCTGTTCTACTGTTCTGTTCTGCTCTGTTCTGTTGCTGTATGTTCTGTTCTTTTTTCTGTTCTGTTCTGTTCTGTCTTTCTGCTCTGTCTGTCTGTTCTGTCTCTGCTTCTGTTTCGTTCTGTCTGTCTGTTCTTCTGTTTTTTCTGTTCTGCTGTTTTTTTTGGCTTGTCTGCTGTCTTCTGTTCTTCTGTGTCTGCTGTCTGTCTTCTGCTCTTGTTCTGTTTTCTCTTTTCTTTCTGTTCTGTTCTTTCTGTTCTGTTCTGTTCTGTTCTTTTCGTTTCTGCTTGTTTGCTGTTCTGCTTGTGTTCTGTATTTCTCTGTCTGTTCTGTTCTGTTCTGTTTTTCTGTTTCTTGTTGTCTGTAATGGTGTCGTTGTTTGTTTGTCTTTTGTTTGTTGCTCTGTTATTCTGTTCTTTTCTGTTGTTTGTTGTGTTTGTTGTTGTTCTGTATTGTTCTGTTCTGTTCTTCTGTTTGTTCTGCTCTGTTCTTTTGCTCTGTCTGTTGTTCTGTGTGTTGTCTTTTCTGTTCGTCTGTTCTGTTCGTTGCTTGCTCTGTGTCTTCTCTTTCTCTTCTCTTTCTCTCTTCTTTCCTTTCTTTTTCTTTTTCTTTCTTCTTAAATCAGTCTTATTCATCTGTGACTTTCGCTTCTTTTTTTTCTTTTTTTTTCTTTTTTTTAGAGAGGGGTAGTGGTGTGTGTGTGTGTGTGTGTGTGTGTGTGTGTGTGTGTTGTGTGTGTTGTCTGTGTGTGTGTCTGTGTGTCTGTGTGCTGTGTGTCTGTGTGTCTGTGTTGTGTGTCTTTGTTCTCTGTGTGTGTGTGTGTGTGTGTGTGTTCTGTCTCTGTTTTGTCTTGTGGTGTGTGTGTTGTGTGTATGCGTGCGTGCGTGCTTGCGTATATATGTATGTATGTTTGGGCGTTTTTTGTGTGTATGTATGTATGTATGTATGTATGTATGTATGTATGTATGTATGTATGTATGTATGTTGTATGTGTGTATGTGTGTATGTGTGTATGTGTGTATGTGTGTATGTGTGTATGTGTGTGTATGTATGTATGTATGCATGCATGTATGTATGTATGTATGTATGTATGTATGTATGTATGTATGTATGTATGTATGTATGTATGTATGTATGTATGTATGTATGTATGTATGTATGTACACACACATTCATATATATATATATATATATATATATATATATATATATATTTATATACATATATATATATATATATATATTATATTATGTATGTATGTATGTATGTATGTATGTATGTATGTATGTATGTATATGTATGTATGTATGTGTGTATGTACACACACATTCATATATATATATATATATATATATATATATATATATATATATATATATATATATATATATATATATATATATATATATATATATGGCTTGCATCCCTGGGACGAAGTCTTTTTCCTGGGAAGAACGTTCTGTAGTCGTGACATTTTCCTGAAATGTCATTCTCGTGAAGACTCTGCTGTATTAATGTCACAGCGATATATATATATATTTGGCCTCACTAGCAGTAAAACGACTTTTGCTCTTATTCAATAACAGGAGAGTGAAGTCACAGTTTGT
>CM060322.1:5946984-5971984 GCA_030674155.1 Stramonita haemastoma
TATGGGTTCGTCAAAGTTGACAAACAAGGAACAATGAATAAACTGATCCACTAGTATCCGTCCATATCAAGAGAGAGAGAAGAGAGAGGAGAGAGAAGAGAGAGAGAGAGAGCAGAGAGAGAGAAGAGAGAGAGCAGAGAGAAGACGACATGAAGTGAAGGAGAAAGACAGACATGACAGAGAAGTGGAGAGTGACAATGACAATGGGAGAGAAGTAGGGGGAGGAGGGGGAGGAGAGAGAGAGGGGTGATGGAGGAGAAGAGAGAGAGGGGGGGGAGAGAGAATGACAATGACGGTGACAATGACAAAATGGTTTATTGTTCAGACTCAGAGTTTGTATAAACAAGGAGAAATGAATAAACACGTTTACAGCAAAATATCAAATTTAGTAAAAAGTTGATGAGACAGAAAAGAACGCCCAAAACAGTATGAATAATCACATGACATGAATTCTACATCAAGGCTTTATTTGTGTTATATAAGTCTTTGCCTTTCATCTACCATTTTGAGTACACTATAACAACAATAATATACCGAACTACTGAGACAGAGATAGAGACAGACAGACAGACAGACAGACAGACAGAGTAAGCAAAGCCAGAGGGGGGGGAGTGAGGGGGGGGGGGAGCAGAGGCACAGATAACTTTAACTCGAATGATTTATTTACGAAGAGGCTATAGCCCCATACATGAATAGGGTTGTCGCATTGGCTTAGTACTTTGGTGGGGAATAAAAACAAAAGCAACAACAACAAAATATTGTATAAAAAACACAAATAAGTTATAAAAATATGCCTAAAGATAAAATATATATATATATATATAATATCTTATTCTTAAAGCTTTACACAAATATAAAGTGAAGCTGCGCACAACCTCAGGCTGACTTGACGCCATGAGTAAACAGAGCCTAAATAATTAGGCTGTCTACTATATTTTACGGGGTTGCAATTCTGCCTAACATCCTCTAACACTGGACAGCATGACACAAAATGTACTTCATCCTCCGGTGCTTGTGTACATTATGGGCGTAGGCCTAGAAATTTCTCTATTTTTGAGATAATAAAAATGTTTGAATTAAATTAAAAATCTGAATTCATCAATGTCATGTTCTCTGTATCTGAATTTATGAACATTTATTATCTTATACACCAAGTCTACACTTAAACATAATTCTTTTCAAATGAATATCCTTATCACGCTTTAGATAAGGTTTGACATCGTGTGAACTTATAAATTGTTCATACAATTGATATCTTTCACTGCTTAATAATAATATATGATCACTCAATTGCTGCCATCGGCAGTCAATCAATCTTTGCCTGAAAGTGTTGACAAACTCTCTACAATTTCCGACGCCTTGATTGAGCCCAACAAATCCAAACACCAGATGACAGAGATAGAGAGGAACACGGCACACAGAGACAAAGGGATGAGGAGAGAGAGAGGCAGGCAGACTGACATGGAGACAATCCAAAACAGCAAACACGCGCACAGAGATTGAAATTGATTGATTGATTGATTGATTGATTGATTGATTGATTGATTGATTGATTGATTGATTCTTTTATATCGAGGATAATGGAATAAGCACTCATGTGCTTTTTTACATCCAGTCCCCGTGTGTATGTATTTTGTAAATGTCATCTGTTCCCACCGGCACACGATGGCCTACTCTTAGGAAAAGCGGAACAGGATTTAACGTGTGCGTAAGATGTTCTGCGTGTGTTCGCACACGGGGCCTCGGTTTTTAGTCTCATCCGAAAGACTTTTGGGGAGAGTGGAGTCAGCACTGATGTTAACTCCAGGAGAAAAATCTCTCGACCGGACTCGAACCCGGGTCGTCAGATTGCCAGCGCAATGTTCTGACCACTAGGCTATCCTAGAGAGAGAGAGAGGGGGGGGGGGGGCAGGGGAGAGAAAGAGAGACACAGACGCAGACGCAGATGATTTATTCAAAATAGACCTTAGCCCCTTATGAAGGGGAATGTGAACAATACAATTCATGATAGGGAGGAGAGAGAGAAGAAGAAAGAGAGAGAGACAGAGGGAGGGAGAGACAGACAGAGACAGAGACACTGAGAGAGAAGAGAGAGAAACAAGCAGACATAAAAAGAATCAAACATTGTCAAGCTGCATCGCCCTATACCGGTGTGGCAGAAGATAAATGACCCTACACGAAGAATGCTGCTGGGGACTGCACTCTTGATACCGCGCCTTCAGTGCAACATGCAATGAATGTAGGCCCCACGGGAAGACTAAACGCACAGACAGACAGATTCACACACACACAAACACACACAAACACTCAATACAGGCTATAACACACGCAAAGTGCGCACGCGCGCACGCACACAACACACAGCCAGCACACACACACACAGCACACGCACGCACACACCATTACCAAGACCTCAAAAAGGGCCTCCCTCTCTCTCTCTCTCTCTCCTCATGCCTCTCTCTCTCTCTCTCTCTCTCTCTCTTCTCTCTCTCTCTCTCTCTCTCTCTCTCTCTCTCTCTCTCTCTCTCTCTCTCTCTCTCTCTCTCTTCTATCTTCTTATCTATTCTATCTAGTATCTATCTATTGTGTCTGTCTGTATTTTGTATTGTTTGTTTCGTCCGTCGCGTCTGTATTTTCTGGTTATTTTCTGTCTGTCTTTCTCGTCCGCCAGTCTGATTGTCTTCTGATGTCTATTGTCATCTGTCAATGACTTACTGTAAGAGGATATTACGAATGTAAATATTTCTACATTGCTTCAAAGCAAGAATTAAAATGTATAGAAATGAGAAGTGTACACAAAACACATTTTTTTTTAAGAAAAGAATAGAAACGCAATGAGATAGAGGAAATAGTGCAACGCCATGTTCATTTTTCTCTCATCTTGTTCAAGGATATGTTTCTTGTATGTAACATCTTCTTCTTCTTCTTCTTCTTCTTCTTCTTCTTCTTCTTCTTCTTCTTCTTCTTCTTCTTCTTCTCTTTCTTCTCTTCTTCTCCTTTTCTTTCTTCTTCTTCTCTCTTTTTTTCTTCTTCTTCGCATTCTTCTTCTTCTTTGCATTCTTCTTCTTTGCAATTCTTCTTCTTCGCAATTCTTCTTCTTCTACGCAATTCTTCTTCTTCTTCTTCGCAATTTCTTCTTCTTCTTCGCAATTCTTCTTCTTCTTCGCAATTCTTCTTTCTTCGCAATTCTTCTTCTTCGCAATTCTTCTTCGCAATTCTTCTTCTTCCCAATTCTTCTTCTTCTTCTCCGTAATTCTTCTTCTCTTCTTCGCAATTCTTCTTATTCTCCTTGTTCTTGTTCTTGTTCTTGTTCTTCTTCTTCTTCTTCTTCTTCTTCTTCTTCTTCTTCTTCTTCTTCTTCTTCCTTCTTCTTCTTCTTCGCAATTCTCTTCTTCTTCTTCTTCTTCTTCTTTCTTCTTCTTCTTCTTCTTCTTCTTCTTCTTCTTCTTCTTCTTCTTCTTCTTCTTCTTCTTCTTTGCAATTCTTCTTCTTCGCAATTCTTCTTCTTCGCAATTCTTCTTCTTCTTCTTCTTCTTCTTCTTCTTCTTCTTCTTCTTCTTCTTCTTCTTCTTCTTCTTCTTCTTCTTCGCAATTCTTCTTCGCATTTTCTTCTCGCAATTCTTCTTCGCAATTCTTCTTCTCTTCGCAATTCTTCTTCTCTCTTCCTTCTTCGCAATTCTTCTTCTTCTTCGCAATTCTTCTTCTTCTTCTTTCGCAATTCTTCTTCTTGTTCTTCTTCTTCTTCCATTCTTCTTCTTCTTCTTCTTCTTCTTCTTCTTCTTCTTCTTCTTCGCATTCTTCTTCTTCGCATTCTTCTTCTTCGCATTCTTCTTCTTCTTCTTCTTCGCATTCTTCTTCTTCTTCTTCGCATTCTTCTTCTTCGCATTCTTCTTCTTCGCATTCTTCTTCTTCGCATTCTTCTTCTTCTTCTTCGCATTCTCCGCATTCTTCTTCTTCGCAATTCTTCTTCTTCGCATTCTTCTTCTTCGCATTCTTCTTCTTCTTCTTCTTCTTCTTCTTCTTCTTCTTCTTCTTCACATTCTTCTTCTTTCGCATTCTTCGCATTTTCTTCGCATTCTTCTTCTTCGAATTCTTCTTCGCATTCTTCTTCTTCGCATTCTTCATTCTTCGCATTCTTCTTCTTCTTCGCATTCTTCTTCTTCGCATTCTTCTTCACATTCTTCTTCTTCGCATTCTTCGCATTCTTCTTCGCATTCTTCTTCTTCTTCGCAATTCTTCTTCTTCTTCTTCTTCGCAATTCTTCTTCTTCTTCGCATTCTTCTTCTTCTTCTTCCAATTCTTCTTCTTCTTCGCAATTCTTCTTCTTCTTCTTCTTCTTCTTCTTCTTCTTCTTCTTCTTCTTCTTCGCAATTCTTCTTCTTCTTCGCATTCTTCTTCGCATTCTTCTTCTTCTTCTTCGCATTCTTCTTCGCATTCTTCTTCTTCGCATTCTTCTTCTTCGCATTCTTCTTCTTCGCATTCTTCGCATTCTTCTTCTTCTTCTTCGTATTCTTCTTCTTCGCATTCTTCTTCTTCGCATTCTTCTTCTTCGCATTCTTCTTCTTCGCATTCTTCTTCTTCTTCTTCGCATTCTCCGCATTCTTCTTCTTCGCATTCTTCTTCTTCGCATTCTTCTTCTTCGCATTCTTCTTCTTCTTCGCATTCTTCTTCTTCGCATTCTTCTTCACATTCTTCTTCTTCGCATTCTTCGCATTTTCTTCGCATTCTTCTTCTTCGCATTCTTCTTCGCATTCTTCTTCTTCGCATTCTTGTTCTTCGCATTCTTCTTCTTCTTCGCATTCTTCTTCTTCGCATTCTTCTTCACATTCTTCTTCTTCGCATTCTTCGCATTCTTCTTCGCATTCTTCTTCTTCGAATTCTTCTTCGCATTCTTCTTCTTCTTCTTCGCAGAACGCTCAGACAGCAACTATTGTCTCTTATATGATCGGAAATGCGTCACGCTGCCATTAAGCACCTGACAAGTCAGGCCCAGCGCATTCGACTTCGGCATGAAACAGTATTGTTATCTTTTAAGTCTTTCTGGAAATATAAAGCATGAGAATGGACCAAGAAGGCAGAAAATAGACAAGAAGGAGGTGACAGAAAGAAAAGGAACAAGGCAGAAACAAAGAGAGTGATAGAAAAGAAGAAATTTCTAGCGCAGAATTTCCAAAAGGTGGGGATGCTATTTATCCTGACAGGCTTCCGCTATTCCCACGGGGGAAATTCTTTGTTTTAGGAATAAAAGGGGGGAATGGGTGAAGAGGAGGGGGGTGGGGTGGGGTGGGGGTGGGGTGGGGGTTGAGAATGGCCTTGCCGTCTTTCACAAACATTTTGTTTGTGTCTATCTTCTGTCTATCTATCTTCTATCTATCTATCTTCTATCTATCTATCTATCTATCTATCTATCTATCTATCTATCTATCTATCTATCTATCTATCTATCTTCTATCTATCTATCTATCTTCTATCTATCTATCTATCTATCTATCTATCTATCTATCTATCTATCTATCTATCTATCTATCTATCTATCTTCATCTATCTATCAACTATCTGTCTATCATCTTCTGTCGGTCTATCTTCTATCATTCGTCTATCTTTTTATCTATCTATCTATCTATCTATCTATCTATCTATCTATACTATCTATCTATCTATCTATCTATCTATCTATCTACTTCTGTCTATCTTTCTGTCTATCTTTCTTCTATCTATCTATTTATCTATCTATCTTCTATCTTCTGTCTATCTATCTTCTGTCTGTCTATCTATCTTCTATATTCTGTCTATCTATCTTCTGTCATCTATCTTCTTTTATCTATCTTCTGTCTATCTATCTTCTGTCTATCTTTTGTCTATCTATCTTCTGTCTATCTATCTTCTGTCTATCTATCTTCTGTCTATCTATCTATCTCCTGTCTATCCTCTGTTATCTATCTTCTATTTATCTTCTGCCTATCTATTTTCTATCTGTCTTCTGTCTATCTATCTTCTGTCTATCTTCTGTCTATCTATCTATCTTCTGTCTATCTTCTGTTTATTTTCTTCTGTCTATCTTCTATCTTCTGTCTATCTTCTATTATCTGTCTTTTGTCTATCTATCTTCTATCTATCTTCCATCTATCTTCTTCAATCTCTCTTCTGTCTATCTATCTTCTGTCTATCTATCTTCTGTCTGTCTATCTTCTGTCTATCTATCTTCAATCTTCTATTTCTTCTATCTTCTGTCTATCTATCTTCTGTCTCTCTATACTGTATTTGTAATTAACCTTGTCTTGTTTACAATGTTGTGTTTTGTTCCCTAGTTTACTTTCCCTTTTTTTGTTTGTTTGTTTTTTTCCAGAGAAGTTTTAATGATTTTTGTTTAAAAATAGAAAATCTCTTCTTCTTTTTTTAAATTTATCTGCCCACAGGGTTCAAATGACAAGACAGATCACGTAGCTCATGCTGGCTTACCTTTTGTTCTGATAAAGATAGAAATTAATGTGAGACTCCTGGTGTTGTTGCTGTTGTTGTTGCTGTTGCTGTTGTTGTTGCTGTGTGTTGTTGTTGTTGCTGCTGCTGCTGCTGTTCAAGTTGTTATTGTCATCTTTCTTGTCGCTATCCTTCATTGTCGTCTCACCCATCTGTCTCGTTGATTTTGTTGTCGTTGTCATACTTGTCGTTTTGGGTTTGTTTGTTTTTCTTGAATAATTAACGGGGTTTGTGTTTTTACTGCTGTTGTTGCTGTTGCTGTTGTTGTTGTTATTGCTGTTGCTGCTGTTGCTGTTGTTGTTCCTATTGTTGCTATTATTGTCGCCAGGGTTTTTTTTTCTTTTATAAGTTACGGACCCTTTGTTTCTTTGTTTTGTTTTGTTGTTGTTATACTTGTTTCCTTTTTTAAAAAAAAAACGGGCTTTTGTTGCTGTTGTTGTTGTTGTTGCTAGCTGCTGTTGCTGCTGCTGCTGCTGCTGCTGCTGCTGCTGCTGCTGCTGCTGCTTTTATAAATATCGGGCCCTTTGCTTTAGTTGCTGTATTGTCCTCGTCATCGATTTTATGATCAGTATCGCCCGTTGTCACTGGGAGGAGGATAGCCTAGTGGTTAGAGCGTTGAGCTCGTGCTCTGATAGCCTGGGTTCGAGCCACCACCGTGGTACCTGTTCAATGGGATTTCCCCCCTGGAGTTAACATCAGCACTGACTCTACTCCCCAACCCCCTCAAAGTTCTTCCGATGAGACTCTTTACTGAGGTCCCATGTGCAAAAAAACCACAGAATATCTTCCGCACACGTTAAAACCTGTTCTTACCTTTTAGAAGGGTAGGCAATTGTAATCTATTCTATTGTATGGTTTTGTATGGTATTGTATGTATTGTATACCACTTCAGGTCACAGCAGATTTCTCTGTGTGAAATTCGGGCAACGGAATTAAAAAAAAAAAATTAAGAGAGAGAAAGGGTGATTCGCCACGAGAGGGGTACCACCCATTACTTTTTTTTCTGTTTTTTCTCTGTCTGTTACTGTGTTTGTTTCCCTATCAGAGTGGTGCATTTTTTCTACAGAATTTTGCCAGTAACAACTCTCGTGTTGCCGTGGGTTCTTTTACGTGTGTTAAATATGTATTGTACATGGGACCTCGGATTACCGTCTCTACAGAAAGACTGGCACCCAGACCAATACTCAAGGTCAAGTGGATGGGAGTAAAGTTTCGATCATAAACGGGGATTGAACCACCACACACTTTGAACCCGAACGTTTCACCTTCTAAAAAGGTGTTTTACTTCTAGACCATTGTGCTCCAATAGGAACGGAGGACAACATTGTAAAAAAAATAACAATAATTTAACGTATTATTGTTATTTAATATTATTCATTCTTTTATTTCGAGAATAATATAATAAGCACTAGTGTGCTTTTTTTTTTTTTTTTTTTTACGTCAAGTCCCTGTGTGTATGCAGTTTTGTCGATTTTGTTATCCGTTCCCACCGGCGCACAATGGCCTACTCTTCCAAACAGTGGACCGGGTTTTAACGTGTGTGCAAGATGTTCTGCGTTCCTTAACACACAGGACCTCGGTTTACAGTCTCATCCGAAGGACTTTTGAGAGGAGTCGGTGCTGATGTTAACTTCAGAGGAAAAATCCTCTGGAACGAGATTCGAACCCGCGGTCCAGCAGATCACGAGCACATCACTCTGACCACCGGGCTATCCCGTCCCCATACACACTAATGGCGTGTACAGACATTATCACCGAAGTCGGAATGCGGCTACCTTAATGGTGGCCTAAACGGTCGCAAACACAAAATAAAATTATTGATGAACCTCGGACCTCTAGCCAGGGAACAATGGGTGGGGTGGGGGTTGGGGGGGGGGGATGGGGTGAAGCATTCCACTAATGTCCTTTAGGAAACACTTCTCTCCTTAATGATCTGATGGACACGCTATTTAACACGCACTCTTGTTCTCCTTATCTCCCCCATTTTTCGGACAAGCAGATTTAGTTTGGGCCTACACGTCTGTGTGTCGGTGTGAGAGTGCCAAGACTGCAAGCACACACTAGTAGAACTTCGGGATAGGCTATAATATCCTATATGGTGACGGGACAGCTCAGTGGTCATAGCACTCACTTTCCCCCAGCCAATGTTAAGCAGATTCGAGCGTGGATACCAATTGGATAGGTGACTGTTTGCACGCCTTGGCTTTAGTATAGTTCCCCAGTTCACCCATCTGTAAATGGTAAATGGGTACCTGCCCTCTTTAGGGTCAGGGAAGGTAAAGCAGCGAGGAAGAGGAGATGGGCGCCACCCTCAATATGCTGGCCCCTAGAGAAGCTGAGGTCTCTGATGCCTCGCTCCCCTACGACCACACAGGTAATAGGGCACCTTTGGAAAAAGGTGAGTTTTACGTCCTCATGGCAATATAGCCTTTAGGAACAAGCTGGTGCGGGAGTAATCACCCACGAAAAAGTTGTTTTTGTTGTTCCTCACAGGTGTTCTTATTAGCTCTTAGGACACCTTTACCTTTCTTTACCTTTCTTTCTTTTCTTTATTTTATTTTATACCACTTTATGTCAGCAGATTTCTCTGCGTGAAATTCGGGCTGCTCTCCCCGGGGAGAGCGCGTCGCCACATGTGCAGCGCCTACCCATTATTTTTTTCCCTCAGGGATGGTGTCTAAACAACACCTGTGTACATGCTGGGGTTTTTTTTGTTTTTGTTTTTGTTTTAAATTTTGTCATCCGCTCCTACCGGCACACGATGGCCTGCTCTTCCGAAAGGCGGAACGGGATTTTAACGTGTGCGCAAGATGTTTTGCGTGCGTTCGCACACGGGGCCTCGGTTTATAGTCTCATCCGAATGACTTTGACATTCAGTTCGATTTTTTCGTCAAACTGGGAAGAAGGGTGAGGCTGGGTACGAACCCAGAAACTCGCGGTTTACATATTGGCAGGCGAACGTCTTGACCATCCTGCCACCGTCCTTTCTTTAGATGGACCGGGTGCCTGAAGACTGTTTTGGGTCCTAGTTTGGCAGGTAAGGCCTATAAAAGGTAAAGATAGAACACCTTAACCTTTCTTTACCTTTTACAGGCCTTACCTGCCAAACTAGGACCCACGCAGTCTTCAGGCACTGGTCCCTCTAATCCTGTCCAACATTATTTTTAATGGCCTATGGGGACTGCCAGTAACTGTTTATCCTCCCACCCCTAATTCCACCCCCTAGACGAATACTTGGGAAAGCTCTTAACCAAACACTCTTTTCTACCAGCTCTTATTCAACCTCTTATGCAACAGTTTCCCCCTCCCCCCCCCCCCAACTCCCTTGCCAGGTGAGAAGTAGGTCAGATGTCTGGGAAATCCAATGGAAATTGAACATTGTCATTGTTTGTCAGTGGATCGCATTACAGTCCCAGCAGTTATTCGATTTAGTAACAGTAGGCACCCATCAGTCTCGGAAGACTATGGAGTTGCGTTCTAGTCTTTAGAGCGCAAAGCCTGGGTAAGTAAGTATGGAGGGCAAGCTGTTACCCATGCAGCAGACCCCCCCTCTCCACGCCACTGGAATGATCCATTGGAAAGGCAATGACCAATACGAATGGTTCCAGTACCGTCGCAGGAGCCACCAGAACGTTGCCATATACAGCCCCGAGCCGCTCTGGGGACTTCAACTCCTCGATTTTTCCTCAGGGATGGTGTCTAAACACGACACTTGTGTACATGCTGGTTTTATTTTTGTCATCCGCCCCTACCGGCACACAATGGCCTGCTCTTCCGAAAGGCAGAACGGGTATTTAACGTGTGCGCAAGATGTTCTAGCTGCGTGCGTTCGCAGTCTCATCTGAATGAGTGGGGCCTTCTATATTTTAGAGTGGAGTCTGCGCTGATTTTAACTCCAGGGGAAAATATTCCCGTTCAAGAGGACATTTTCCCCTGGAGTTAAAATCAGTGCAGACTCCACTCTCCCAAGTGTCATTCGGGAAAGACTAAAACCGAGGTCCAGTGTACGAACGCACGCAGAACATCTTGCACACACGTTAAATCCTCTTCCGCCTTTCGAAAAAGTAGGCCATTGTGTGCCGGTGGGAACAGATGACAAAACTGACAAAACTGCGTACACACGGGGACTGGATGTAAAAAAAAACAAAAGCACATGAGTGCTTATTCCATTATCCTCGATATAAAAGCAAGTAAGTAGATAACGTCGTGACAAATGTGGTTTCACATAATTACAATATATTGTAAGTAACTTATATAACAGCCGTACATAATAATTATATAATCAACACTTGGTCATTAAAAGCATCTATAATGTTTGTAGTTGACATATCCTGTGGTGATTGCCAGAATTATATCATGCCAGATCAGTGTCTTTTTTTTCGCGCGCGCGCGCACAACACACACACACACACACACACACACACACACACACACACACACACACACACACACACACACACACACACACACACACACACACACACACACACACACAACATACACACACACATTTGTTTTTGTTGGTTTCTGGGACTCTGTTCGGGCTTTCTTCCTAGAGCTCCGAGGTCAACCAAAGGTGAGAGTTTTGCGTGTGCGACCGTTCCACCCCCCACCCCCCGTCCCCCACCCCCTGCCTCTCCCCACCATTTAGGTAGTCGCATTCCAACTTGGGGGATGGTGTCTAAACACAACACCATCGTGCATATAGCTGGGTGGTTGTTTTTTCAATTTTGGGAAGTCAGAAATTTTGAAGCAATTACTTGGCACGAAAAGTAATGTTTTTTCTTGATAGCTCTCTTCTCAACAGCACTGATGGAAATGCAGTTTTCATCATTCCCTCCTTCAAGGTTGAAAAATCATACCACATTGGAAAGAATCATTCTTTTTTTTTTAGAACCATTCTATTCTCACAGCAGAGCTAACTACCAGTCTGATGGCTTTACATTACTTTTTTAATTGATTTTCCTCGGGCTTTTTTCTTTTTCACAGGTTTTGTAATGTGTTGATTCAAAATCTGTGGTACAATCTCTTAAAAACTCTGGATCTAATATCTAACTGAAATAAATTATCCTATACACTTTCTTATTTTAAGAGGCACTTGTGTCACCTGTTACTGGGCATCATCTCGTTGCAATAGTCTTTACAGTGAAAAGGTTGATAGAGCAACGAAAAATGCGGCAGCAAATTCAAACTGTGCTGCTATATTGAACATAATACCAGTGTCAATTCATGAGAATTATAACCCGATGAAAAGTGCTTTCTGGAAACATGTTAGGGAAAAACAAGAAGATGCGGGCTATTTCCATGGCACCACTTCTGTTCTTTATCTACATTTCTTTCTCTCTTCTCGTTTTGGGTTAGAAAGATAACGGCCAAAGGCGCAGCCATAAATCTTGTTAGTAAACTGAAGTTAAAATAATGGTTTCCATACCAATTTTTCTAAAATTGTGCGTTGTGTGTGTTGTGGAGCAATTTTCAAACATTCATTTTTTTTCGAGTGTCAAGTGCTTAAAAAGTGACTTCCCACCAATCGTGAGATATCTGTGCATAAAGTGTGGACTAACTGTACATTGCTCTGTGAAATTGCTTTGCTGCTGAAAGAGAGATGTGTTAGTAATTTGCTGTTGTGCAAGTAAATATGTGATTTATTGATTTGAAGCAGGGGCATTCTACCCACCGTGGTATAGTTCTTGAAAAACTTGTTTATTAATTATCATTTATATTCGGTGTTCTTTTACAATGGAGTATTTCTTTAGTTTGTTGCTGTTATAAATATTATACGGTAATTCATAATGTAGTGTTTATTTTGATTGTATTCTGTTCAGTATTTAGACACTTTCTTAACTTTTTTTTATCTGAATTGTTTGCCTTTTTGCGTCTAATATAACTTAGCATGAATAGATGTTAAATTGAAGACAACACACCATAGCACACAATATATATACATATATACATATACATATATGTGTTGTGTGTTGGTGTGTGGTGTGTGTGTGTGTGTGTGTGTGTGTGTGTGTGTGGTGTGTGTGTGTGTGTGTGTGTGTGTGTGTGTGTGTGTGTGTGTGTGTGTGTGTGAATGCACGCAGAACATCTTGCGCACACGTTAAATCCTGTTCCGCTTTTCGTAAGAGTAGGCCATTGTGTGCCGGTGGGAACAGATGACAATATTTACAAAACCGCATACACACGGTGACTGGACGAAAAAAAAAGCACATGAGTGCTTATTCCATTATCCTCGATATAAAAGAATTTTTTAAAATTAAAAAGAAAAAGAACACACACACACACACACACACACACACACACACACACACACACACACACACACACACACACACACACACACACACACACACTGTATTAATTACTTGACTACGGTAAAATATACCTTTGATATTGAGTAAATGGTATTAAAAGAAAAAAATCATCAAAGGGAAAAAGTTAATTCAGAAAGAGAGAGAGAGAGAAAGTGCGGGAGGTATCTGACCTATTGGCATCTATTCACGACTAAAACAGTTTTTTTTAATAAGATAAACGAAATCGAATAAAAAATTTGAAAATGTAAAAAAAAGAACAGAAAAAACAAAGTTGAACAATATTTGGTCAGGAGAGAGAGAGAAAGAGAGAGAGAGAGAGAGAGAGAGGAGAGAGAGAGAGGAGAGAGAGAGAGAGAGAGAGAGACAGAGACAGAGACAGAGACAGAGACAGAGACAGAGAGACAGGAGAGAGACACAGACACAGACACAGAACAGAGACACAGAGAGAGAGAGAGAGACAGAGAGAGAGAAGAGAGAGAGAGAGAGAGAGGGAGATGAGAGAGAGAGAGAGAGAGAGAGAGAGAGAGAGACAGAGACAGAGACAGAGACAGACACGAGACACAGAGACACAGAGAGAGAGAGAACAGAGAGAGAGAGAGAGAGGGAGAGAGAGAGGGAGAGAGAGAGAGAGAGAGAGAGAGAGAGAGAGAGAGAGAGAGAGAGAGAGAGAGAGAGAGAAGAGAGAGAGAGAGAGAGAGAGAAAATACGAAAAATACGAAAATACGAAAATACGAAATTTTAATGTTAAGGTCCAACAGCCCCGTACATTTGGGGTTTCAATAATACACAATCAGTAACTGACAATCATGCATGATGAAGTGAGAAACAAGGTTCTTCAATTACAACACAGTATACAGAGAAAAGTACACATATTGGGCAATGTCATTTCCTTGCACGCGTGCACACACACCACACACCACACACACACACACCACCACACAACACACACACACACATACACACACGCACACATACACACCGCACAAACGCACATTACACACACGACGCACACGCACACACATACACACGGCACATGCGCGCGCACACACACACACACGCACGCACACAAAACTCACTCACTCACTCACTCACTCATCATCACTCACACACACACACACACACACACACACACACACACACACACACACACACACACACACACACACACACACACACACACACACACACACACACACACACACACCACTATACTGTTAATCAGAGAAAGGAAAACAAACATGTCAAAAGTCCAGTTTACAACGAATCAGGAAGCAAGCTAATAACATTATCGTTGTGAATTGTTTTGTTGTTTCTGGCGCTCTTGACACATACAATACATGAATTTGCTAGAATCAAAGATGACATCATCATTTCGGCTGCTAATGTCTTTTCCAGATGGATATTATATGGGATGTTTTCAGCCATACTGAATGGATTTAATGTGTGCCCAAGATGTTCTGCGTGCGTTTGCACACGGGGCCTCGGTTTATAGTCTCATCCAGACTTTTGGGAGAATGGAGTCAGCACTGATGTTAACTCCAGCGATACTGAGATGCTTCTGACCAATACCTTTATCTTTTATACAGGACAGAAAAACACACATGCACTTCATCTTCTAACACTTTTAACAGAATGGACAGCTTCTATTCTCAGCAACTGATGCATATCTAAATTGATGACAAATAATTTCTGATACTCCAATTCGAAAACGTGCCAATGCTACTCTTTAGGTATCGCAAGTAATTATTTCAATATACCTTTCTCTCTCCAGACAACATTTATCCTCACTATAAAGACTACAATCATATTTACTTTCCAAAATCGAAAAAAAAACACTATTGACAAAAATCATCTTCTTATCTCTTTTTAAATTCGTTAATGAATGCTTTTTCATTGCCTACACTGTCCAAACATACGAGAAACCATTTTAGGCATAACAGATTATGGATATGTGTCACCCAATTTGCACGGCCATGATTGTGAAGTTGTAACAGCATGTTGTAAGCACACTTAGAATACTTTAGTGTTGTGCTGTTTCACAAGCTTGAACCAATATCTTATGCAGCTTGTTGCCGAGTTATGTACAGTGGATGTCTCCCTAATTCACCATACACTGAATTGTTTGGCGCTCTCATTGAGATTTTGAGGAATCTTTTGCATGCAAACAAATGTACTTTTTCTAAGGAATTATATTTTGTATAGCCCCATACTTCGGATCCGTACAGCAACATAGGCTGAACTTGTGCATCAAACATTTTAAAGAAAACTTTTACAGAGTTACACCGCATTCTGGAAAGGCAGTTCAAAATGTCAGATACTGCTTTCTTTGCGCGGCTTATCCTGTCATTCACTGCAATAGTCCAGCTCGTTTTAGTGGACATGGTTCTTCCCAAGTACTTGTAGGAGATAGGTGTCCCATAACCTGTGTGGTCGTAGGGGAGCGAGGCATCAGAGACCTCAGCTTCTCTAGGGGCCGGCATGTTGATGGCGGCGCCCATCTCCTTTCCCTCACTGTTTTACCTTCCCTGACCCTAAAGAGGGCAGGTACCCATTTACAGCTGGGTGAACTGGTGGAACTGTACTGTAGCCAAGGCGCGCAAACGGTCACTCATGAGCTCTAATTTTTCATTTCCATAGATCTAGTTCTCTTTCTTATGCTAGGAACCCTCCTTTTTCTAAATACCATTACTTTGCTTTTTTCTAGGTTTACTTTTAATAAAAGCCTAGCCTCTCTGATGAGGAAAACAGGAGAGTGAGAGACAGACAGAGAGACAGACAAGAGACAGAGACAGAGAGAGAAAAGAAGAGAGAGAGAGAGAGAGAGAGAGAGAGACAGAGAGAGAGAGAGAGAGACAGAGAGAGAGAGAGAGAGAGAGAGAGAGAGAGAGAGAGAGAGAGAGAGAGAGAGAGAGAGAGAGAGAGAGAGAAGAACTCTGAACTCTGAACTCTGAACTCTGAAATTTAATGTACTTCGGCCTTGGGCCACAATACATGGTTGACGTAGGAGAGATTGACAGTACCACAGCAGTGTGGGCAAAAATCCAAAGAAAATAATACTACCAAGCTCAGTTTATATGCAAGGAATAATGAAGACAATGCACAAATACATAATAGGACAAGTGAATCAAACAAAAATCACAAGTGTACTAACTTGTGACTAAAAAGTCATATACACATAGCTACTCAAAATCATATCATAACGATAACCCTTGTCATCGTTTGTGACGTAACATTCTAATACAACAATTTATTTCCTCTTATTGATTGCATGAAAGATATATCTAGACAGACAGTAATTTTTGTCTCTGTTGTCGGCTTTAAGCAGATCGTGTAAGGTCTATCAACACAATCACTTAAAAATTTAATTCTTAAATCATTATACATGAAACACTCATAAAGGAAATGCTTTTCGTCTTCAACTTTAAGTTTACAAAAGGACATTCTTTCTTTTGATTTTGTTCACTATATCGATGTACATTGTTGTTCAGTGGCAAAACATTACATCTCACCTGTGATACAGCAACTCTAAAGCAGTACGTATCTAACTGTAAAAGATATTCTTCTTTAGCAAATATTGTTTTGAAGCTCCTATAGCTGTTGTACCTGTTTCTATCTCTAATTGTACTATACCATTCCTGAATAAACATATCAATTAGACTTTGCTTAAACATACGTAAGAATGTTTTAACGTCACCAACTCCTGTTAAGCCACACAAAACTGAATCCTGATCACATAGAATTGTCTAATCTTAGAAACCAACAGTTCTTTCCAGAAATGTCCATGTCAAGCAACATTGATAAGCATTATATGGCAGTCTGTTAGATTCATTGTAATAACTTAAACCAATACCTAAGAGCATTTGCATGTGAGTTAATGTATAGTGGGAAATCTTCCGAGCTCACCATATCTTTTGTTGAGTTTTCAGTGTACACCCAAAATCTTTTGTCAAGCAATCATGTGTACTTTCTCTATATGCTCTAATTTATGTAACCCCATTCTCTGATGAATATAGTAAAATTGGCTGGGAGAGAGAGAGAGCGAGATGAGAGAAGAGAGAGATGAGAGAGAGAGAAGAGAGAAGAGGAGAAGGAGAGAGATGAGAGAGAGAGAGAGATGAAGAGGATGAGAGGTTTTTATCGAGTAGTACACTACACATCCAAACAAAAAACTCATAACTTTACATAAAAGGAACTTTTGATAAGTGCCCCATCAAATACAATTTATGAAGAAAAGAACTATTCCAGTATAACGTCTCCCCTGAAGAAAAATGTGATAACCATTTATGGAAAATACACATAGGAGGAGAGAGAGAGAGAGAGAGAGAGAGAGAGAGAGAGAGAGAGAGAGAGAGAGAGAGAGAGAGAGGAGAGAGAGAGAGAGAGAGAGAGAGAGAGAGAGAGAGAAGAGAAGGATCAGGCAACAACAAACCCAAATCAAAAGGAGAATGACATCAATGATTAAAAAAAATTCCGTACGTTGAAAAAGTGAACATTTAAAACATCATACCAAAAGAGGTGTGTGTGTGTGTGTATGTGTGTTGTGTGTGTGTGTGCTGTGGTGGTGGTGTGTGGGGTTGGGGGCGTGTGTGCGTGGGCGTGGCTGTGCGTATGCGGAAGAGCAGACAGACAGACAGACAGACAGACAGACAGACAGACAGCAGATAGGCGGACAGACTGTGTGTTTGTTGTTGTTGTTTGTTGTTGTTGTTGTTGTTGTCTTTGTTGTTGTTGTGGTGTGTGTGTGTGTGTAATCTTATACATGCTTGTGCAAATGAACGTGGAAAAACATGTGCACGGCTGGATATATCTCCACAGTATCGACAGGCCAAATTTACATGAAATGTAAAATAAAACTAAGCAGATGCTTACTCAAGATACTGAATTACCCAAGTTTTAAATCAATTTTGAATCAATGATAAATATGAAAACATATAAGAAGAAAAATAATGATAAAGTACAGAAGGTAAAGTACAAAAAATATAGAGATAGATAAACTACAGAAAATGTATACACTGAAGCTTCTATAAGCATGCGAAATCACGGACTTCTCACTAACAACAACCTAATTCAGCAAACCATACTTAACAGGCAAATAAAGTGACAAATATCAAACAAACAAGCGAACAAACCAGGCTAGAGCAAACAAACAAAGGAAAAACCGAAAAAGCCCCCCCAAAAACATACAAATAAAGCAAACAAACAAAACAACAAACCCGAAAACAAAAACAAAACCTCACCTCTTCTCTGGAACTCTCAGGATTTTTCCAACATCACACCCTCACACTTTTCAAGATAAATCAAATAAAACCAGCTTCAGTTTTTTACACAAAACACAGAGTGCTCCTGTTTCCAAGTAATAACCATGATAACAACAGCCACAACACCACCCCCGAAGTGAAGGACTGGCCTTTTGGCACACACACACACACACACCGCGCCGCACACACGCGCGCGCACGTACGCACAGAGCCGACCTAACACAGTGAGAGGTACCACCAACCTACCTACCTACCTACCTCCCACCCACTACTGGTGGGTGAAAAACCGTCATGTGACTCCAGCGTTGGCGTGTCGCATAGCCTGGAGCCCAGAGGGCTATAGGCCTAGGCCTGCTAGCCGGCTTGTCCTCTCTCGGATTTTCTGTCGTCACGTTGGTATCATGGACTAGGTCCTGTCTAGTATAGCCTAGCCTAGGCTAATGGTAATACACAGCCTGTCTCTTCGTCAATGGGGCCAGCGAGGCTGAGTGGGTTGCTCGAATATGTCACGTTTTTTATCCCAAGGGTTAAAGGTTCTTTTTTAAATTTATGTATTTATTTATTTATTTATATTTATCTATCTTATCTATCTATCTATCTATCTATCTATCTATCTAATCTATCTATCTATCTATCTATCTATCTATCTATCTATTACGCTTTTCGTAAGAGTAGGCCATCGTGTGCCGGTGGAAAGATGACATTTACAAAAACTGCATACACTCGGGACTGGATGTAAAAAAGTCACAAGAGAGCTTATTCCATTATCCTCGATATAAAAGAATAAATCAAATCAAATCAAATCTATTCATTTATTTTATTACAAAATAACCATTAAATCATGTGTGCAGATTCAAAACACACGCTTATAATATATACTACAATTTTGACCATATATCATCAAGTAACCATTCCAATTTCCAAGAAGATCAGACCATCGTGCGCTGATAGGAATCGTGGCTATGATGGCCATGATGTCCTCGGGTGTAGAGACTACTGTGTGCAGGACAGCTTTGACTGGGGAGAGGCATCATCTCTTTCTCCTGCAGGGATGAGGTATTAGGATGGCCGGTGGTCTAGAGGTAACGCGCCTGTCTAGAAAGCAAAAAGTCCGGGTCGGAGTGTGCGGTGGTTCGAATCCCGTCAGGGCCCCAAAACTTTTCCCCCATCCATTAGATCATGAGGGGTGGTCTGGGCGCTAGTCTTTCGGATGAGACGATAAACCGAGGTCCCGTGTGTTACACATCATTATTTAGCACACGTAAAAGAACCCACGGCAACAAGAGGGTTGTCCCTGGCAAAATTCTGAAGTAAAAAGCCACTCTGAAAGGGAAACAAATACAACTGCAGATAGGAAAAACAAAAATTAAAATGGGTAAGCGCTGCACTTGTGGCGACGCGCTCTCCCCGTGGAGACCAGCCCGAATTTCACGCAAAGAAATCTTTTGTGACATAAAGGGGTATTTAAAAAAAAAATTTTTAATCACTATTGGGAGAGGACTTGTCCTTCTTGAGGTTCTGAAAGTTTAACTGTAGGGTTTTGTGTGTTGGAACTTTACAGAGCTTAGTAAAGTGTTGTTTTTTTTCTTTCTTTCTTTCGTCAGAATTCTTCTTCTTTCTTCTTCTTGTTCTTGTCCTTGTTTGTTGTTGTTGTTGTTGTTGTTGTTGTTGTTTTTCTTCTTCTTCTTCTTCTTCTTCTTCTTCTTTCTTCTTCTTCTTCTTCTTCTTCTTCTTCTTCTTCTTCTTTTTCTTCGCATTCTTCTTTGCATTCTTTGCATTCTTTGCATTCTTCGCATTCGTCTTCGCAATTCTTCTTCGCAATTCTTCTTCGCAATTCTTCTTTGCAATTCTTCTTTGCATTCTTCTTCTTCAACTCTACATGGAGTTGGGTCTTTCCATTCAAAATTTGTCTACAAAGTTCCTGCTCCACATTCTGTCAATGTTTTTTGTGTTATCCACGGTCTAATAGTGTTGATCGGGAGGTTGCTTTTTCTGCCTACTTCTCTGTCTCTCTCCTGTTATGTACCAGTTGCCTGGAAAGTAGTTTACACAAAGGCTTTCGGAGCTTATGTTATTGTTGCGTGTTTCCCAAAGTGCTTAGCACTCCGGGGGTCCCCCATAATAAAGGATAAAGGTAAAGGTGTCCCATAACCTAGGCGCTCGTAGGGGAGCCAGGTGTCGGAGACCTCAGCTTCTTTAGGGGCCAGCTTATTGAGGGCGGCGCCATCTCTCCCTCGCTTTTTAAAAATCACTATAGAGATCACTGATCACTACCCTCCCTCGCTGCTTTACCTTCCCTGACCCTCAAGAGGGCAGGTACCCATTTACAGCTGGGTGAACTGGGGGATTGTACTGAAGCCAAGGCGCGCAAATGGTTACCTATCCAACTGGTAACCACCTCCTTGCTGCTTAAGTTGACTGAGGAAAACAAGCGCTCTGACCACTGAGCTATCCGCCCATAATACACACACCTTTTCTTTCGTTCCTCTGGTAGAGTTTCGAGGTTTACCAATGGTGAGATTTTTGCGGACGCGACCGTTTCGTTTTTTTGTTGTTGTTGTTTTTTTTCTTTTTAATTTTCTCACATATAGGTTGCTGCATTCCCACTTCAAAGATGCTGTCCAAATATGACATCTGTGTGTGTGCGGTGGATTTTGTTTTTGTTGTTTGTTTGAGGGGAGGGGGAGTTTGGAGGGTGGGGGGATTTTGTCACGGGTTCCTACCCCTACGAAATGGCCTACTCTTCCTGAAGGCAAAACGGGTTTTAACGTGTGTGCGAGATGTTCTGCGTGGTTAGTACTCGAGAACTTGGTTTATAGTCTCATACGAATGTCTTTGACATTCAGTTCGATATTGTCGTCAAACCTGGGGGGAAAAAACCCCGCAAGGCTTGGAATCAAACCCAGAACTTTCATAGTTTACGAGATGTAGTCAGGACTGAAACTTGCAACCTTTAAGAGTTTCCGTAATTCTTCGTTTATTAACCACTCGTCCCAACTGTATAGGTTAGTGTACAGTTAGGCGGGGGTGACTGACAAGAGTGTTGATGATGTAGCGTGTGAATCCCTCCCCCAAGGCTAGGGTTGTGTGTGTGGGAGGGGGGGGGTCTTCCTCTTTCCTCATCTCAACCCCCTCCCAACACAACTAATTCATCTTGTGACTTCTACCAAATCAGGAAGTCCTCAAAGTGTTAGCTGTAAGCCATCCATCACTGTTCAATGGCGATATGTCTGACTGGATCAAATGACCAAGGATTATTATCGCGTTCTGTAATGGTCTCAAACGTACCAGAGGTTTCAAGATTAGCCTACGCGCGCGCGCGTACACACACACACACACACACACACACACACCACACACACACACACACGTGAGCGCGCACGCAACCACGCACACACACGCACGCACAAACACACACAGACAGATCTAATATCACAGACACAGACCTAATATCACAATTTGTGAAAAGAAGTTAAAGGAATTTGAACAGACACAGATACACACACACACACACACACACACACACACACACACACACACACACACACACACACAACACACACACACACACACACACACACACACACACACACACACACACACACACACACACACACACACACTTGACAGCCGGTGAATTTTAACTTCATGGTTAAAGAGTTGTAAACAAACAGTGTCTGAGAGGCAGGGGGAGGGGAGGAATGAGATAGTCTAGTGGTTAGAGCGTTGTGCCCGCAATTTGACGGCTCTGGGATCAAACCCAGGTTCCAGCCACCACCGAGGGTCATCGTTCAAGCCTCTCCCCCCCCCCCCCCTTCCCCCCGTGTTAACATCAGTACTGACTCCACTTCCTCGAAAGTTCTTTGGGTGGAGACTATAAACTGAGGTCCCGCGTGCTGGTAGGAATGAATGACTTAAAAATACAAAAAAAAAAAAACCACCACCAACAACAAAACCGCATGTGCTCTGGTTTTGTATCTAGGCATCATCCCCGAAAGCGGAACACGGCTACCTTAATTATTGGTGGGCAAAAACGGTCGCACATTTTACAAAAAAAGAAAGAAAAAGAAAAAGAAAGAAGAAAGAAAGAAAGAAAGAAAGAAAGAAAGAAAGAAAGAAGAAGAAAGAAAGAATGAAGAAGAATGAATGAATGAATGAAGATGAAATGAATGAATATGAATGAATGAATGAAGAATGAAGAAGAAAGAAGAAAGAAAGAAAGAAAGAAAGAAAGAAAGAAAGAAAGAAGAAAGAAAGAAGAGAGAGAAAGAAAGAAACGAAAAAGAAAGAAAGAAAGAAAGAAAAAGAAAGAAAAAAAAAATAGAACAGAAAAAAAGAAAGAAAGAAAGAGGAATCGAACACACCTTTCTCACTTTGTAGGCAGGTGTGTTATGCCTACAGCCCACTGATCCCCTCTAAGTTATAACAGGTCTCACTCTCCCGCCCCTCTGACCCTCACGCAATCCCTAAGGCTATAGGATCTAATCCTAAGCTTCAGAAGGCAGACCTTTACCCTCCACAAGTCAACTACGTCCACCTCCCCCCTTCCACGCGCGCGCGCGCGCACACACACAGACACACACACACAGAGACAGACAGACACACACAGACACACACACACATACACACACACACTCTCTCTCTCTCTCTCTCTCTCTCCTCTCTCTCTCTCTCTCTCTCTCTCTCTCTCTCTCTCTCCTCTCTCTCTCTCTCTCTCTCTCTACACACACACACAACACACACACACACACACACAAACACACACACACACACACACACACACACACACATACACACACACACACATACACACCAAAATAGACCCCAGTCTTCTGAGTCATCCATCACACACACACACACACACACACACACACACACACACACACACACACACACCACACACTCACACACACACACACACACACACACACACACACACACACACACACACATACACATACACACACCAAAATAGACCCCAGTCTTTTGAGTCATCCATCACACACACACACACACACACACACACACACACACACACACACACACACACACACACACACACACACACACACACACACACACACTCACTCACTCACTCACTCACACACACACACACACACACACACACACACACACACCACACACACACACACACACACACACACACACACACACACACACACACACACACTCACTCACTCACTCACTCACTCATATATACTCTCCCGTCTGATGTCACTATTTAGTGGAAGGACTTTAAACTGAAGAACTAACACACACAACACACACACACACACACACACACACACACACACACACACACACACACACACACACACACACACACACACACACACACACACACACACCAAAATAGACCCCAGTCTTCTGAGTCATCCATCATTGACAGACAGTACAGCAGAAACCTTGGTCTTGTATCGCGTGGTGTGCGGTAGTTTCGGTGGCCAAGTGGACATGTGCTCCTGTGGAAATGATAGAGATAGTGGTTCAAACCCCATTCGGATTCAAACCCTTTTTCTTCCTCTTTCGCTTCATTAGGCCTTATGTAGTGATCTGGGAGTAGGTAGATAAATTTATATCCATGTTATGGGTTTGTTAAGTTCCCACAAAATTACGGGTTTGGCTGAAAAATATTACGGGTTTTACAAGAAAGAATCTTTTTTGTGTATTACTGGGGTTTTAACGCTTTAGAAACTTCTGTCATGCACTGGAGCTATTCGTATCGGCAATTGTTTCTCCAACGGACCATTCCAGCGACGTGCAGAGGGGGAGGGGGGGGGGGTCTGCTGCAACAGATTGCCCTCCATACATACTTACTTACCTAGGTTTTATTCTCTAGAGCCTAGAGCGCAACTCCATAGTCTTCCGAGACTGACGGATGTCTATTGGACACTTCTTTTCTCCAGGCAAATTGTATACTTTCTCCGTTGCATTGAAAGTTGTAAGCTTGATCCATCGTCGATTGTATGAATTATAGCACTATGTATCGATCTCTCAGCATAAATTCGGACAATTGGCACTAGAAACAGTTCTACACAATACTGTGACACCACGTGTGTGTGTGGTGTGTGTGTGTGTGTGTGTGTGTGTGTGTGTGTGTGTGTGTGTGTGTGTGTGTGTGTGTGTGTGTGTGTGTGTGTGTGTGTACTGTGTGTACGTGCATGTGAGTGTGTGTGTGTTTGTATGTGTGTGTGTGTCTTTGTCTGTGTGTCTGTGTGTCTGTGTCTTGTCTGTGTGTCTGTGTCTCTGTGTGTAGGGAAGAGGATTGTATTGTAGTGTCAACAAATGCACATTGTCAATGTTTTACTGAATACAATTGGGTTTTTCGCAGATTTTTGCTGAAATTGAAAGCCACGAGTGCAATTTCTTACCGCCCCCAAAAGGATCTTGGAAGTGGGACTGTTTACCCTTTGGTCTGGACATTTCTTTTCACACAAACTTGCCTACATGGTCGAGGCCAAAAGCTGTGTCATTTATTGATGTCAGCTAATTGCCAAGCTCTACACTAAAATGTTGTAAAATGTTGTGTTGAGACTTTCTTCAGCCATGAGAAACTCTTAACACAACAACTTGCATTCTCTATTAAAGAAGAAAAAATCCTAAAAAGTCGGAGTATGGCTGCTTATAATCATGGCGAGGTACTTGATAACAGTCATACACGTAAAACTCGTCATTTAGTGTGCAATGTCAATCTTTACAGTGATTCCCAGGTGGGACGAGTGAGTCAAGGTGCACATTCTCGGTGACCCCCTGGGTGTTAAGCTGGGGAACGCACAACAACAACAACTTGATTATGTGAAATAGTTTCTGGATTTTATTTTCGTACCTCAGCTAGAGCTATGAGGAACACCAATGGTGAGCTTTTGCTTATGCGACAGTTTTTACCCACCATTAAGGTGGCCGCATTAAGGTGGCCGCATTAAGGTG
>CM060322.1:5976984-5979484 GCA_030674155.1 Stramonita haemastoma
GAGACAGACAGACAGACAGACAGACAGACAGACAGACAGACAGACGACAACACACACACACACACACACACACACACACACACACACACACACACACACACACACACACAACAACAACAACACAGGAAGAGAGAGAGAGAGAGAGAGAGAGTAGGGTGAAGAGACAGACAGGGAGGGAGGGAGAGACAGACAAATAAACACAGGGTGACCATTACATGGATTTTTAATAAACTGCCCATACCTGGGAGGGGGGGGGGGTAGCCTAGTGGCTAGAACCTTGAGAACCTTAGAACCTTGAGAACCTTAGAACCTTGCTTTGCGCTCGTGATCTGAGGGCCGAGAATCAAACCCCCACCAAGACACCCCGTTTAAGGGATTTTTCCCCTCGAGTTCAGATTTTCCCCTTGAAGTTTACATTAGAACTGACCCCACTTGGTGGATCGGCGGTCTAGAGGTAACGCGCCTGTCTAGAAAGCGAAAAGTCCGGGTCGGAGTGTGCGGTGGTTAGAATGCCGTTTGGGCCTAAAATTTTCCCCCTTCCATTAAACCATGAGTGGTGGTCTGGGCGCTAGTCTTTCTGATGAGACGATAAACCGAGGTTGCGTGTGTTACACGTCATTACTTAGCGCACGTAAAAGAACCCACGGCAACAAGAGAGTTGTCCCTGGCAAAATTCTGTAGGGAAAAAAATCCAGTCTGGTAGGAAAACAAATACAGTTGCAGACAAGAAACAGGGGAAAAATGGGTGGCGCTGTATTTGTGGCGGCGCGCTTTCCCCGAGGAGAGCAGCCCGAATTTCACGCAGAGAAATCTGCTGTGACATAAAGTGGTATAAAAAGCACTTCCCTAAAAGTCCTTCAGATGAGACTATAAATCGAGGGAGGCCCCGTGAGCGAACGCATAATTAATTATCAGTCTTGATATGAGAGAAGGCTATTGTGCCAATCAGGGGAATCAACAGCCGTAAAACAGCACGCCCTTTTCACACCCAAAAACTAGATGGGAGAGAGACACGCTGGGTAAATGTCTACTGTCCACATCTCTAGTTAATCCATCATTGTCATCATCATTATCGTCGTCATCGTCGTCGTTGTCGTCGTCATCATCGTCGTCGTTGTTGTCATCAGCATCGTCATCATCATCGCCATCATCATCAACATTGTCGTCGTCGTCGTCGTCGCTATCGTCGTCATCGTCATCATCATCATCATCATCATCATCATCATCATCATCATCATCATCATCATCATCTTCTTCTTCTTTCTTCTTCTTCTTCTTCTTCTTCTTCTTCTTCTTCTTCTTCTTCTTCTTCTTCTTCTTCTCTCTCTTCTTCTTCTTCTTCTTCTTCTTCTTCACCATCATCATCATCATCACCATCATCACCATCATCACCATCATTATCGCCATCATCGCCATCATCATCACCACCACCATCACCACCATCACCATCAGCGTCGCCGTCGTCATCATCATCATCATCATCATCATCATCATCATCATCATCATCATCACATCATCACCATCACCACCATCACCATCACCATCACCATCATCATCATCATCATCATCATCATCATCATCATCATCATCATCATCATCATCATCATTATCATCATCATCCCCCTGGGACTCTGGTTCCTTTGATGGCCAAGTTCAAACATTATTCTTTATGATGATGAAGGAGGTTGAACTGCCCATGGCAAGTCGTGATGAATCTGACATGTTTCTGCATGTTTCTGTCATCATCCTTCATATGAGGCGAGCTTGCGCACACGCACACACACACACACACCTTCAGATACAGGCACACACACATACACATACACATACACATACACACACGCACATACACACACACGCACATACATACATACATACATACATACATACATACATACATACATACATACATACATACATACATACAACATACACACATACACACATACAACATACAAACATACAAACATACATACATACATACATACATACATACATACATACATACATACATACATACATACATACATACATTTACAACACTCATCCTTACAACACACCACACACACACACACACACACACACACACACACACACACACACACACACACACACACACACACACACACACACACACACACACACTCACACTCACTCACACACACACACACACACACACACACACACACACACACACACACACACACACACAACACACAACACACACACACACCACACACACCACACACACCACACACACACACACACACACACACACACACACACACACACACACACACACACACACACACACACACACACACACACACACACACACACACATTTATAACACCCTCCACACACAACACAAAAAACACACACAAACAAACCAAAACCAAAACAAAAAAGTGTTTTTGGAACAATAAATAACCAGACACATTTACATGTCTGGTAATGATACCTTAAAACATCACCCGCGGAGTTGTTATACATCGTATTG
>CM060322.1:5994484-5999484 GCA_030674155.1 Stramonita haemastoma
CAGGCGTGTCAAATCTGAAACAGCTGTAGCTTGCTGTGCTCAGTAGATCAGTATTGACAATGACAGCATGAAGGTCATTTGTCACCTCCAAGGTCGTTGGTTGGTGGGGGTGACAGTGACACCCGCCGTGATACCCGAATGAAATGGTGTTAATTAACAACGGCCAGTATTTAATGAGCCAAGACGACACTCTCGGTACTGAATTTCAAGCTTGAAGAATGAATTTAAAGCATGGGCGAATGCAGTAAGAATACTTCGGTGTGTTTGTGGGTCTCTCTTTCTCTTGTTTTAGTGTCAGGCTTTTGTCTGTGTGTATTTTTCCGTCTTGTTGCCTGTCTCAGTGTCTATGTCTCTCTTTGTCTGTCTGTCCGACTCTCTCTCTCTGTGTCTCTCTGTCTCTGTCTCTCTCTGTCTCTCACTATCCCCCATAATATGATAATTTGGGCTGTAGTAAAACAACTTCTTAGTTAAACAGCATATATGTTTGTGCCGAGTCCCCTTCCCACTTCCCCCTTTGAAAGCTTACCACAATAAATCAAACCAAACCAAACCAAACCATTCTCTCTCTCTTCTCTCTCTCTCTCTCCTCTCTCTCCTCTCTCTCTCTCTCCTCCTCTCTCTCTCTCTCTCTCTCTCTCTCTCTCTCTCTCTCTCTCTCTCTCTCCCTCCTCCCTCTCCCCTCTCCCTCTCCCCCTCCCCCCCCCCTCCCTCTCTCTCTCTCTCTCTCTCTCTCTCTCTCTCTCTCTCTCTCTCTCCTCTCTCTCTCTCTCTCTCTCCTCTCTCTCTCAGCCTGCTAAATAACAGCCCATTTTCAAGTGAACAGAAACAAGCAAACAACACGCTCATTATGACATTTTTAGAGAATTTTCATAACAAGAAATAAGGAAAAGGCCCCCTTGAAAAGTTGTTTCGACACCCATAGTGCTTTCTTCTTCTCTGTATTTCTTTCGAAGATTTGAAAACCAAGTAGGCCTACTTCGACTTCACCCGTGCTAAAAAAAACAACAACAAAAAACTTCACCCGTGCTTGTAATAAACTCTGCAAGAGGTCTACGTCTGCCCGCTGGCCTCAGCCGACACATTCCAACCTCGCAACAGCTCTTAAAAAAAAAAAAAGTGTATAGGGATGCATGTATTGTATGATTTTGTTTCTGTAATCCTCTTAAGCATTGGTGGCAGAACAATCACAAACTTCCGCTTTGCAGATGACATTGACGGACTAGCAGGATCAGAACAGGAGCTTACCAGCTTAACAGAACACCCGAACAATGCCTCTAAAACATAGGGCATGGAAATCAGTGCAGAGAAGACCAAACTGATGACCAATAACACCAAGGGCATCAGCACTGATATTAGGGTCAATGACCAGAAGCTGGAAACAGTTCAAAGCTTCAAGTACTTGGGAGCCGTCATATCAGACAAGGGGTCCTAGCCAGAGGTAGTATGCAGGATTGCACATACAATAACAGCACTGTCAAAACTGAAAACCATCTGGAAAGATAAAAATATCTCACTCAAGTCCAAGATCAGACTAATGCGCTCCCATGTCATATCCACATTCCCGTATGCCTGTGAATCATGGACCCTGTCTGCAGATTTGGAGAGAAGAATACAGGCAGTAGAGATGAGATGCTTCCGGAGACTTCTTGGCATCTCCTTCAGAGACCACATAAGCAACGAAGACGTGCATAACAGAATCCAGCAAACCATTGGTCCCTACGAAAATCTTCCATCAATCGTAAAGAAGCGTAAACTTAAATGGTACGGGCATGTCACAAGATCAAAAGGACTAGCAAAAACAATAGGCTACTGCAAGGCACTGTCCAAGGAGGAAGAAAAAGAGGCAGACCAAAGAAAAGATGGGAGGACAACATCAGCGAATGAACAGGCCTAGAACTCAACAAAACCCTGAGAAAGGCAGAACAGAGAGAAGAATGGAGGGAACTTGTTGTCAAGTCTTCAGGGGTGCCCCCACGGTCGCCAGATGGCACTGGCAGGTCTGCACTTGAAGTTGGCCGTAGGGCTTTACTAGGCGAAAATCGTCCAGGAACCAGGAACCTGGACTGTGGGACTGTGCGTTTACCTAATGATTATATATTTATATTATATATGTTATTTGGACGACTGACCCGTCCTCAAATACTGCCAAGAATTTTCGGATTGACCATACATAACTTCTTGGCATTGCATTTGCCAGGTTGCACTGTAAGCCTGTTGGACACCGAATAATTTGGTCATGTATTAGAAAATGTACTGTATGTCTCTCTGTCTGAATCTGTCTGTCTGTCTGTCTCTTTAGTGATCTTTTCTCTCTTCTCTCTCTCTCTCTCTCTCTCTCTCTCTCTCTCTCTCTCTCTCTCTCTCTCTCTCTCTCTCTCTCTCTCTCTCTCTCTCTCTCTCTCTCTCCTCTCTCTCTCTCTCTCTCTCTCTCTCTGATCAGAGTAATCGACTGTCTGTGCCTGTCTTATGTTATTTTATATATTATTTACTGTCAGTAAATCTTTTACACACACACACACACACACACACACACACACACACACACACACACACACACACACACACACACACACACACACACACACATTACTAGAAAAGACAATGCTCGCCTGTTTGCACACAAAAAAATATATTGTTATTTGGAATTAGAAGAAACGCGATAGTTCTATCGTTAAATGTGGCCAAATTTTCCTTGATACAAGTATACCTGTGGCAGTGCGAGTGACCTAGTTCTTAACTACCAGGCCGTGTGACCTTTCCTTTAGTTTTTCACCTCTGTACAATCCCCGCAAGGTCATGATGAAGAGTACTTTTAATTAGAGGCTGTTCTTTGCGCCACCTCAAGATATGTTTTATCTTTTCAAAAGAAATTTCGTCTGTGTCAGATTTTTTTCAAGCGACGGTATTGATTGTAAACACGAAGTTGTGCGTTCCCCAGCTTAGCACTGTGGGGGTCACCCAAAATGTGCGCTTTGACTCACTCATCCCACCTGGGAATCACTGTGAGACTGACATTGCAATGAATGAGGAGTTAGTGTGTAGGACTGTTTTCAAGTACCTCGCCATGTATGCAGTCACACTCCGACTCCAGAGGAGAATTCGAATTGAATGTTGTTGGGGTTGCTGGAATCGATATAAAGGGACAGATAGCCGTGATGTGGCCTTTGTGGTCGGTAGGGCGATAGACAGCATAACCTAATTTGCTCTACGATTCGCTTCGTCAGTATCACAAGTAATTATAGGATGCATCGACTGTACAGTATTGGTTGTTTTCTCAGAAAACTGGCCGAAAGTGCTCCTGAATTTTAATTTATAGATCAGCAGTTGCACTTAGTTATGTTTGATCCGGATCTGTTGTGTGCACAGTTGTTTGAGTTTGGGGATTACGTCAGAAACTTTGGTTGGGAACATTTTGTGCAACATAAAGTCACATACATGTGCTCTGTGTGTGTGTGTGTGTGTGTGTGTGTGTGTGTTACTGCTAGCCAAAAGCTAGTATATATACATATCGGTACTGCATCAGGCTTGTGAAGACATTTTTTCGGTCAAGTGTCGCGCGCTGAGCCTGTATGAAGTTGCGCTGGAACTTCTTACTCATCCACATAGTATAATATCCGGAGCTGAGGCTTAATGAATCTTGCCTTTGTGTCTGTCTTGTCTCAGTATCTGTCTGTGTCTTGTCTGTCTGTCTGTCACACCACGCACGCACGCACGCGCGCGCGCGCGCGCGCGCGCGCCACACACACACACACACACACACACACACACACACACACACACACACACACACACACACACACACACTCACTCTCTCTGTCTGTCTGTCTGTCTGTGCCTGTGTGTCTGTCTGCCCCTCTCTCTCTCTCTCTCTCTCTCTCTCCCTCTCTCTCTCTCTCTCTCTCTTCTCTCTCTCTCTCTCTCTCTCTCTCTCTCTCTCTCTCCTCAACACTCTCGAAACAGCCTACAGCTAACATGCTTACACACAGGGTATCATTCGGTTTTATTTGGGCTGAGACGGTAAGAGTGCTCAACGTAAGAGGGCGATTGTCAGCGACGCTAGTCTCGATTTTATGAAGAGGAGGAGGGGGGGGGGGGGGGGTGTAAACAACCAAAACAACCTATTTGCTGTGGTTACAGTGTCGATGGTATCTCGTCAAGTTGTGTGTTTGCACAATATACCGCCGTTCTAGTGTTAAATGGGCTGTGCAGCTCATGAGCAATAAAACTTCCTGCCTGTGTGCGATTTCATTTTCTGTCTCAGTCTCAGTCTCTGTATCTGTATCTCAGTCTGTCCCCCCCCCCCTCCCTCTTTGGGTTCTCTCAGTATAGATATAAATGGTATCCCCGCCTTATGGCAGCTATGTGGTGAAAATTTCCCCATTTCTATCACTCTCTTTGTTTCTGTCTTTTTCCCCCGAGCATCTTTCTTGTTTTATTTTCTGGCTTTCATATTCTTCTGCCTTTTTTTTTTCTTCTTCTCTCAGAGCAAGTCTTACTTTTTATTGATTTCTCTTTTCATATATTGTATGACATAGTGCCTGCTTAGTTTTGTGTTGATTTTCATAATAATAATAATAATGATAAAGAATATCTAAAATATTCAATCTCGTAAAAAGCCCAGATTGTTTACAAAAGCGGAAATATGGGGAGAAAAAGTGTGTGTGTGTGTGTGTGTGTGTGTGTGTGTGTGTGTGTGTGTGTGTGTGTGTGTGTGTGTGTGTGTGTGTGTGTGCGCGCGCATGTTTGTGTGTTTGCGTGTGTGTTGTTTATGACATTTCTCTCCCAACTTGTCATTTTGGACACAATAATCGATCGTGATGCATAGGCCTGTTAGTAGCACAGGTGGTGTTATGATAAGATCATGCTGGTGTAAGAATGAAAACTTTCTGCTTCAAATTTAGGTTGCGAGAGGGGTTTTACCTCCCTTTCAATTTCATATATTTATTTATTTATATTTATTTATTCTTTTATTTCAAGAATAATGGATTAAGCACTTTTTT
>CM060322.1:6014484-6016984 GCA_030674155.1 Stramonita haemastoma
TAACACATTTTATCTTTTGACACCCCAGGACGACGCAGTACACGCCCTACCAGGCGGAACTGGCGCAGGGTCGGCTGGAGAGTCTGCTGAACTACCAGACGATGATCGCCGACCTGATGGGGCTGGACGTCTCCAATGCCTCCCTGCTGGACGAGGCCACCGCCGCCGCTGAAGCCATGACCCTCTGCCAGAGGTCAGGAGGGGTTTCGGAAGGGGAGGGGGGGGGGGGGAGTGTTAATGCAAGAGGGGAGTTGTTTCAGGGGATTTTTTTTTCGAGGGGGTGGGGGGTGTTGTTTTAGCTAGAGGGAAGTTGTTTCAGGGGATTTTTTTGGGGAGGGCGGGGGTTGTTTTAGCTAGAGGGAAGTTGTTTCAGGGGATTTTTTGGGGAGGGTGGGGGTTGTTTTAGCTAGAGGGAAGTTGTTTCAGGGGATTTTTTTTGGGAGGGTGGGGGTTGTTTTAGCTAGAGGGAAGTTGTTTCAGGGGATTTTTTTTTTGGGGGGGTAATGTTAGATGGGGGTTGTTTCAGGGGATGGGGGGGATTTAATGTTAAAGGAGAGTTGTTTTAGGGGATGGGGGGGGGGGGGGGGGGGTAATGCTAGAGGGGAGTGTTTTCAGGGGATGGGGTAAAATAGAAGAAAAAAGGAAAGAAGCGGTGTGGAATGGTGATTATATCTTTTCTCATGTAGAGTAAGGATTTGTGGTTTTTAAGTCAAATCCGACTGCTGTGACAATTGGAGAGGGAAACTGAAGTATTTATCAACATGTATTGAAGGATTTAGTCATTGATGGTAGGTATAGTGTGGTGCTACACAGGCACAATGTCATGACAGTGATGACACCCTCACAGACGCTCAAAACTAATCCATACTCATTCATGCAGGCATTTACACATACACATGCACGCACACATGCATACACACACGCATGCACAGACACACACGCAGACACGCACACACACACACACACACGCACAGACACACGCACTCACAGACACCCCCCTCCCCTCCACATACACACACACACACACTACACTACACTACACTACACTACACTACACTACACTACACTACACTACACTACACTACACTACACTACACTACACTACACTACACTACACTACACTACACTACACTACACTACGCTACACTACACTACACAACACTAGACAACACTCAGAATTTAAAGGATGAGAATGCACTTGCAAAAAGCATCAGATAATGTAGAAATCAATCACAATTTTCAAATGATAGCTGAAATGTTGTCTTTTTCAATTTTCAGGCACACCAAAAGAAAGAAGTTTTTCATTGACATGCGATGCCACCCACAGACCATCTCTGTCGTCAAGACTCGTGCCAGGTAGGCAAAAGGCTTTCTATCTTCTGTGTCTGTTTTTATTTTTTGTTGGGGGGGGAGGTCCCATTCCTCAGCTAGAGCACCGAGATTCACCAGTGGCAAGATTTTGCATATGGAACCATTTTTTTCCCACCTTGAAAGTAGCCGCATTCTGACCAGGTATATTTTGCTTTGATAGATGCTCTGGCTAAATGAAGGGCTTTCATTCATTCACAAACCCCTTCTGGCTGTTGTAAAGAGGAGGAAACTGGCTTGCCAAATTTTCCAATGGGGAGTGGGTGGTGGGGACACTTAAGGAAGGAAGACACATGAGCAGACAGATGAAGAACTGGATGCAGAACATCAAAGGTTGGGCTGGCATTGACTTGGCTGTGTTGCTACGAAAGACTGAAGACAGACTAGCCTGGAGTAAGTTGTCAACCTACTTGTCCCACATGTTCCCCTAGCAACCATATTAGTGAAAGGACTGCTGATGATAGCTGAGTGGATATTGAACAGGTGTTAACATTTATGCAAAAAAGTGAGGAGTCTTTTCTCCTTTTTTCCCCTTTTTTGTCGTCTGTCTTGGGGTTGCCTGTCTGATTTTAAGTTGTTTGTTTTTTTCTCCAGCGCTGTTTCAACAGTGAAAATCAATCTTGGATACAGAGATGTTCCAATTGAGTGTGTGATTGATAGGCTGATCAATTGATTGATTAGCTGATTGATTGGTTGATTGATCAGCTGATTGATGGACTGGTTGCAGTATTCTGAACATCGAGGTTGTGGAAGGAGACTGGCAGGAGCTGTGATTGATTGGCTTATTGATCAGTTGATTGGTTGATTGATGGACTGATTGATTGGTTGGTTGCAGTGTACTGAACATTGAGGTTGTGGAGGGGGACTGGCGGGAGCTGGACCTGTCTCAGAACGACATCAGCGGTGTGCTGGTGCAGTACCCCGACACTGACGGTCATGTCAGCGATTTCTCCAACCTCATCAACAACGCCAAGGCGTCCAAGGTACAGAGAGAGAGACAGACAGAGACAGACAGAGAGACAGAGAGAGAGACAGAGGGAGACAGAGAGAGAGACAGAGGCAGAGAGAGACAGAGAGAGAGACAGAGGGAGACAGACAGACAGAGAGTGAGAGAGACAGACAGAGAGACAGA
>CM060322.1:6024484-6079484 GCA_030674155.1 Stramonita haemastoma
GACCAAGGTGTGCTGCATTATCTGGAAGATGAATGATCTGAAGGCAGGGTATTGCCAAACAAAGACCTACAACCGAAAGCGATGGAACTCGTTGGCCTTCTTTGCCTCCAAGTCCCTTTTTTCTATTTTCCTTCACTTCTACTCACACCATCTAACTTACATGCTTTCGGGGTTTCTATTCACTCAATTACACGGTTGAGCACAAAAATTACTTTGTGCAAAGGGGTCTATCCCTAGCAAATGCCCACCCCCCAATTTTGCCCTAAATCAGTGCACAGGGGGGGTGGGCGTATGCTAGGATTTTACGGTATATATATTTATATATCCCAAATACAACAGACATTGAGCAGATTTCTCAGTGTTCTTCAGGCGTTGACCATCTCTCCACCACTCACAAACTGGTGATGTTGTGTGCAGCCCTGCACGTGGAAGGAGTACTCGAACCTCCACCCCTTCATTCCCCGGGAGCAGGCGCTGGGCTATCACCAGCTGGTGGACGAACTGGAGGAACTGCTGTGTGAAATCACCGGCTATGACGAGATCAGCTTCCAGCCCAACAGGTAGGCCGCTGCTGTCTGATTTTCATTTTTCTTTTCTTTGTAAATGTAGGTAAAGGTGTCCCATAACCTGTGTGGTCGTAGGGGAGTGAGGCATCAGAGACCTCAGCTTCTCTAGAGGTCAGCGTATTGAGGGCGGTGCCCATCTCCTTCTCCTCACTGCTTTACCTTCCCCTGACCCTAAAGAGGGCAGGTATCCATTTACAGCTGGGGGACTGTGCTGAAGCCAAGGCACGCAAATGGTCACCCATTCAATTAGCAGTGGTTGCCAATGATTGCTCGATGATGCTTAACCTTGGTTGGGGGAAAGCGAATGCTCTGACCTCTGAGCTATCCTGTCCCCAAATGTAAATGTAATTTGATTTAATTTAGTGAGATATTCTTGATGATCCTTCCCCCACACCTCCAAGAAAAGGCTTGAAATTATCCCTACATAAAGGAAGCCCTTTGTTCTCTGTACACCTGCACTGTGCTCATGTGTATGCTCCTGTAACCCAGTAGTGGGTGATACATAGGGAAGGGTTAGGAGATGGTTGGTTGCCCTATAGCGGGTTACCTGCAGGGAAAAGGTTAATGAAAATGAGAGCAAAAAAAGAAAAGGAATACTTAAAAAAAAATGTTGCATTGAGACAATCTTCAGTCATGTACAAGCTCTTTGAAGTGGGAGTAAGACTGTCAATATAGTAAGGTACTTGAAAACAAGCTGTCAATATAATAAGGTACTTGACAACAAGCTGTCAATATAGTAAAGTACTTGGAAACAATCAATGTAGTAAGACACTTCAAAACAGTCATCAATCTAGCATCTCATCCAGTGTATACTTAAACAAATCTCGCAGTGATTCGAAGGTGGGGTGAGTGAGTTAGGGTGCATATTTGAGTGACTCCCGGGTGTTAATTAACACTTTGTAATGCACAACAATAATAACAACAACAGTAATGTATATTGTACATGTGGAATAATGATGCACATCATGTGTGACACTGACTGGTGCAGTTGTCACAAAGGGAGTGTTTCCCTTTTCTGTCTGCAGTGGAGCTCAGGGAGAGTACGCCGGGCTGAGAACCATCATGGCTTACCACCAGTCCACAGGGGAACAGCAGAGAAATGTGGGTATCTGGTCAATGTTTTCTGATTCTTTAGAGGGGGAAGGGGGATGTTTGGTGGGTTTTTTTTTCCTTCTCTGCCACCTTTCTTGCTTACTTTTAAGTGAGATTTTTTTTTCTGAATTCTCCTAGATTTTTATGTTTTCTCTCTCTCTCTCTCTCTCTCTCTCTCTCTCTCTCTCTCTCTCTCTCTCTCTCTCTCTCTCTCTCTCTCTCTCTCTGCTCTCTCTCTTCTCTCTCTGTGTCTGTCTGTCTGTCTGTCTGTCTGTCTGTCTGTCTGTCTTCTTCTCTCTCCTCTCTCTCTCTCTCTCTCTCTCTCTCTCTCTCTCTCTCTCTCTCTTCTCTCTTCTCTCTCTCTCTCTCTCTCTCTCTCTCCTCTCTATCTCCTTTCTCTCCTACATTTTTGTGAAGAATTTCCCCTGCCCCCCCCCCCCAAAAAAAAAAAAACGACAAAAAAAACACACCAAAAACAACCCCCCTTGGTCATTGGGTTTTATTTCATGACTGTATTGTGTTCTTTTTTCAACCTGTGTGTGGCAGGTGTGTCTGATCCCAGTGTTCAGATAATGCAATAAAAACAATGTTCCCCTCTCTCTACCTGTGTGTGGCAGGTGTGTCTGATCCCTGTGTCAGCCCACGGCACCAACCCTGCCAGTGCTCAGATGGCCGGCATGAAGATTGGAGCCATCAACGTCAACAAGGCTGGAGCCATCGACATGGTGCACATGGCAAAGATGGTAAGCACTCGGGACATTATCCCCCCTCCCCTTCCTCTAGCCGCCGCTCTAGTCTACTGGTTAGGGCGTTGGACTCGTAATCTAAAGGTTGCAGGTTCAATCCCTGCTTTCAGCTGTGGCGTTGTGCCCTTGGAAAAGGCACTTTACGGCTATTTTCTCACCCCACCCAGGTGTAAAAGGGGTACCAACCTTGTGTTGGGGGTTAACCCTGCGATAGACGCGTCCTATCCAGGGGGGAGTCTATAACTCTCAGTCGCTTAACGCCACAGAAACCGGGATAAGCACCGGCCTGATGAGCCCTAGGCTTGGGACAGACCCCTTCCTCCCCTCCTCCCACCCTGGAAAAGGAACAAAGTGAATGAGATTTTTAAAAAATATATTAGAATTTTTTTTTTTAGTTAAAATTTTTTTTTTAAGTGAATGAGATTAATTTTGTGTTGGTCTGTGTTGTTGCTTTTTGTTTGTGTGTGTGATTCTGATGTGTTGATAACAAGTTTGAAGAGTAATGTGTGTCTGTATAAACTGAGCGACGTAAAGTTTGAATCCAGCCTTACGGATGCTTCAACCAAGTGGTTAAGACTGTTCTGAGTTCCATTCTGTTGGGCCAAGAAGTCACGGGGTTTGAATCTCGGCAGTGGCATCTGATGAGTAAAGGTGTAGGGAGTTTTACAAATTCAGGATCAGGATTTTAGGATCTCTCAGGTCAACTTACAGTGCAGACCTGCCAGTGCCCTGATTTTCTTTATGTGTATGCACATGCAGTCAAATGCATGTTCAAGGCCCATCATTTATGTCAGCATTTACTGGGTTATGGAAATAGAAACATACCCAGCTATTCTGAGGTTGGAATGGGTCGGCTGAGGCCAGCAGGCAGGCTTTTTGCAGTGTTAACCACAGGAGAAGGACCAGGCATTTCTCATACTGACTACCTGGGAAGGAAGCACAGAGATAAGAGTGACAGAATTGAAGCCTAAGCCAGGTTTTCCCCCACATCCACCTGACCGTTAGTGATGGCCTGGGTGATAGTCTTTCAGATCAGCTGATAAACCAGAAAAAATGCAGTATATCAACTCGTAGAAAAGAACCCATGACATCCAGAGAGTTGTCCTATATTTGACACAGTTCTGTCCCCTTCCTCCTCTCCCTCCCAGAGAGAAAACTCATAGTACAGGCAAGCATATGTTACTTGTAGACAAAAAGAAAAAAAATTGTGGTGCCATAGTATGAAACCACTCCCTCCCTAGTGACAGCTGCCTGAATTCATATGGACAAATATTTCATGAATAACCAGCTGCCATGGCGCAGTGGTTAGCGCCGTGGATTCCGGACTGGAAGGTCGCGGGTTCGAATCCCATAAGTCATAGGGATTTTTTCGGGCTCCGGCCGGCTCCTACCCAGAGTGAGTGTGCTGTGGGCTCAGTGGGGAGACTGGGACCACACAGTCGAGCTTCATCCACTTTACGGATGCGAATTTGAGAGTGTTGCTCAAATTACCTGACCAACACTGCAGGTGTCTGTATCTCTCGGGCCTGGTTGATGCCGGGATATATTATGACAGTAAGCGTAGAGAACAACCCTGTCAAGTAGTCTCAAAGCGGATGCACCTCCACAGCAGCATCATTACATCATCCTCATCATCATTGATCATCATGCAATAATAAAAATTGCCTCTGATTCGGTGGCCTCCGTTGCTCTGGTCTCATGGTGACCTCAGATTCGGTTTCCCCATATGCTTCTGTGCCTGTGGTGAATTTGTGTCAAAGCCTTTGGGGTTGGGGGTTCGTGGGGAGGCGGTCGTTGGAGGGACGTTGTGGTGGTCGCCACCTTGGGTGGGTGACTCACTCAGTCTGGCTCCGCGACTGAGCTAATACTGTCGTTAGTAGGGGGCTTAGTAGGTGGTGTCCTGCGTATGTTAGCTCAGAACAGGCACCACTGAACACCACCAAAGTGACCCAGCAGAAGTGCAGGGCCCCTCTGGCTGGTGGCCCCGCGGCGGCCTAATATTGATGAGCTCCCTGTGGACTCCCGGCGCCGGGGGTGAGACACAACGAATATGGGTATGGCTGTGGCGGGGAGATTGAAATGAGCGGCGTGGGAACAGCAGTACGGGAGCGTCACAGAAGACGAGGCAGCAAAAAAAAAAAAAAAAAAAAAAAAAAAAATTTCATGAACACAAATACACCTCTGTGTTAAAATGACAGAGTACATAATCCAGAGGCCTGAAGAACAGAAATCCTTTGAGAACGTAAACATCTTTGATGGATTTTTATATTTGGAGGGATTGGAAAAAAAGGTTGTTGGTGGTAATTATTGTTAAGACATGGATGGTATTATTGATCATTGCAGGTGGAGAAACACAAGGAGGATTTGGCGTGTTTCATGATCACCTACCCCTCCACACACGGCGTGTTTGAAGAAGACATCAGGTGAGCTCAAAAGCTGTCGTCAATTAAAAAAAAAAAGTTAAAATCTGTCCTGAGCCTTAAGGCTCATCAGGCCGGTGCTTATCCCGGTTTCTGTGGCGTTAAGCGACTGAGAGTCATAGACTCCCCCCTGGATAGGACGCCAGTCTGTCGCAGGGTAAACCCCCAACACAAGGTTGGTACCCCTTTTACACCTGGGTGGGGTGAGAAAATAGCCGTAAAGTGCCTTTTCCAAGGGCACAACGCCATAGCCGAAAGCTGGGATCAAACCCGCAACCTTTAGATTACGATTCTAACGCCCTAACCACTAGACTACAGCGGCGGCTGTAGACCCAATAGACCCAGAAAATTGTCACAACAGTCAAAGGCAGACTTTTTTTTTTTTTTTAATGACAGACTTAAGGGAAAACAAAAAAGAAAATCTTTTTGTACCGATTTTCTTGAAATCTGTAGAAATTATTCATATGTAAGTACCCCTTGCATTTCCAAGGAGAAAAAGGCTAATTTAAAAAAGAAATTTATTTATCTTAACAGGTTTTGAGTTTAATACCTTTTTTTTTCACCTGTATAGGCATCACTATCAATGATTTTAATGTGTGTGCAAGATCTTCTGTGTGGGTTTGCACATGGAGCCTTGGATTGTAGTCTCATCAAAACAACTTAAACCTGTATTTAATCCACTTTGTGTGTGTGTGTGTGTGTGTGCGCGCGCGTGCATGTGTGTGTGTGTGTGTGCATGTGTGTGTGTGTGTGTGCATGTGTGCGTGTGCATGTGTGTGTGTGTATGCTTGTGTGTGTTTCTGTGTGTGTGTGTGTGTGTGTGTGTGTGTGTGTGTGTGTGTGTGTGTGTGTGTGTGTGTGTGTGGTGTCCATATGTGTACATGTGTGTGTGTGTGTGTGTGTGTGTGCGCTTGTGTGTGTGTGCTTGTGTGTGTGTGTGTGTGCATATATATATGTGTGTGTGTGTGTGTGTGGTGTGTGTGTGTGTGTGTGTGTGTGCAGAGAGCTGTGTGACATGGTTCACCACTTCGGGGGACAGGTGTACCTGGATGGCGCCAACATGAACGCTCAGGTATGAGGATCTGCTTTCTCCATTTAAAAACAATATTTTTTATATATTTTTTATTTATTTATTTTATTTTAGGTATGAGGATCTGCTTTCTCACTTCTGTCATGTCTTTTATCACTAGTTACCTGTGTGGGGGGATGGGATAGCTCAGTGGTCAGAGCACTCGCTTTCCCCCAGCCAATGTTAAGCAGCGTCGAGCGTGGTTACCAATTGGATGGGTGACTGTCTGCAGGCCTTGGCTACAGTACAGTCCCCCCAGTTCACCCAGCTGTAAATGGGTACCTGCCCTCTTTAAGGTCAGGGAAGGTAAAGCAGCGAGGGAGAGGAGATGGGCGCGGCCCTTAATATGCTGGCTCCTTGAGAAGCTGAGGTCTCTGATTCCTCGCTCCCCTACGACCACATAAGTTATGGGACACCTTTACCATTACGGTTTTTTACCTGTATGTAATACTTCTTGTAGAAGATTCATTGTTGTGATGTATTTTTTTTGTTATGGATTTTGTTAGTTTAAAAAGCCAAATTTTTTCAACAGGTTAGGAATTTGTCAAACATGTATGTTGATCTTTTCTCTTTTTTTTGTAAAATTTTTTTGGTTTTTGTTCCTTGGCAAGATCCCCAAAGTTTGCCAAAGATGAGATTTTGTGTATGCGACCGTTTTTGCCCACCATAACGGTAGCCCGTATTCCAACTGTATAGCAGATGTCTGAGCATGACACCACAGTGTGTATGCATTTATTTTATTTTATATTGTATAACACTTTAAGTCACAGCAGATTTCTCTGTGAGAAATTCAGGGCTGCTCTCCCCGGGGAGAACGCGTCGCCACAAGTGCAGCACCACCCCCCTTTTTTTTTTCTTTTTCTGTCTGCAGCTGTATTTGTATCCCTATCAGAGAGGCTTTTTTCTACAGAATTTTTCAAGGGATAACCCTTTTGTTGCCGTGGGTTCATTTACGTGCGCTAAATAATGATGTGTAACACTAGGGACCTCGGTTTATCGTCTCATCTGAAAGACTACACCCAGACCACCACTCATGGTCTAATGGATGGGGGAAAAGTTTTGGGCCTAAACGGGGATCAAACCACCGTACACTGCGACTCAGACTTTTCGCTTCCTAGGCAGGCGCATTACCTCTTGACCACCGATGACATGACATGACACTGTCATTGTGCCAACAGGTGGGGATTTGTCGTCCCTGGTGACTATGGCTCTGACGTCTCTCACCTCAACCTGCACAAAACTTTCTGCATTCCACACGGAGGGGGAGGGCCTGGGGCTGGACCTATTGGAGTGTGAGTTGTTGCGTTTTGAAAAGTGTGTGTGTGTGGGTGGTGTGTGTGTGGGGGGGGAAAGGTGTTGTTGTATGTGTTTGTGTTGTTGTGTGTGTGTGTGTGTGTAAGTGTGTGTTGTGTTGTGTTGTGTTGTGTTGATCCAGATTGAGAATCTGTTGTATGTGTATGTGTGTGCATCTGTAAAGAAAATTATCTTTTTCCAATATATGTCTTCTATTTAATGTCTTAAAAATAATATATATATTTGTTATTTCATACAACTTTATTTTGACAATTTATGTCTTTCTTGGGCAAAGATGGCGCATATGCAAAATTCATGAGTTGATGAACCATAGAACTTTAGCAGAGGAACAGAAAAAAAAGAAGAAAAAAAGTCTTTCTCCTCAAGCTTTTTAAAAAAAAAAGTTTTTGTAGAATGCTGCAGCCCAATCTCATTCAAGCTACTCTGAGAAAAGAAGAAGCGCAAAACGCAAGAAAATATCATTTCCAAAAGCCACACAAAAAAGGCAGTGCAGTTCTGTGAACAAGTATGCTTGGTCTAAAAAAAACAACAACAACATAAAAGCCTGGTCTGATATCACACACTGGTCACCCTTCCCCAGGAAGAAGCACCTGAGGCCCTTCCTGCCCACCCACCCTGTAGTCCCCCCCATCGGCACCTTCGGTCCTGGCACAGCGTCGTTCGGCAGCGTGTCCTCGGCGCCCTTTGGGTCCAGCTCGATCCTGCCCATCTCGTGGGGCTACATCAAGATGATGGGGGCCTCAGGCCTGCGTCAGGCCTCCCAGGTGGCCATCCTCAACGCTAACTACATGAGCCGCCGCCTGCGAGGCTACTTCAACACCCTGTACACCAACCAGGAAGGTGAGGGGGCCATGCTTTGTTGTGGGTGGGGATGCTTGTTGCTTGTGTGTTGTGTGTGTGTGTGTGTGTGGAGGGGTTTGTGTGTGTGTGTGGTGTGTGTGTGTTATTTATTTATTTATTTATGTATTTATTTATTTATTTATTCTTTTATATCGAGGATAGTGGAATAAGCACTCGTGTGCTTTTTTACATCCAGTCCCGTGTGTTTGCAGTTTTGTAAATCTTGTCATCTGTCCCCTCCGGCACACTATGGCCTACTCTTATGAAAAGTGGATGAGGATTTGTGTGTGCAAGATTGTTCTGCGTGCGTTTGCACACGGGGCCTTGGTTTATAGTCTCATCTGAAGGACTTTTGGGGGGAGTGGAGTCTGCACTGATGTTAACTCCAGGGGAAAAAATCCCCTCAAACAGGGAATCGAACCCAAGTCGTCAAATTTCAAGCGCAATGTTCTGACCACTAGGCTATCCTGTCCCCCCCTGTCTATCCTGGCCAGTGTGTGTTGTGTTTTTTTTTTGTTGACTTGTTTACGCATTCTTTCGGGGCATCATCTAGATTTTTGAAAGTGACCCTTGTTTCAGCATGAAATCACAAAGGATTTAGCGAGAGGATGATGTAGATGTCTGGTTTTGGATATTGCCAAGCTGGCAACTATATGCCACCTTTAGATGTTTTTTTGTGTGTGTTTATAAAAAATGGAAAAAGGGGGACTTGGGGGGAGAATGGAGGGTAATGGATGGGGCCAGTAAGGAAGTAGAAGGAGTTATACCAGGCATTTGATTTGTTATGAAGATCAACAACATTGTGGTGTTGAAGTGATTTAGTTTCTCTGTATTAAATGTGTAGATTGGTATGTGTGTATAAAACTATGCAGATAAGTTATATTTTGCCCTTTAGTATTAACTCAGTTTAGTGCAGATCCTGAAAGCACGGTCATAGTCATGTTTTGATGTGCATTTTTGTTTTATTTATTCTTTTATATTGTGTGTGGTATAAAACACACACTCACACACACACCACACACACACTCACACACACACCACACATAATATAAAAGAATGAATAAATTGATGGATGAGCAATATTCAGTTGCACCCTTCAACCTGCCTTGATGTTTTTCTCAGGTTACTGTGCTCACGAGTTCATCATTGACTGCCGAGGTTTCAAGAAAACGGCCAACATTGAAGCCACAGACATTGCCAAGCGACTGCAGGACTATGGTCAGTGTGGTTTGGTCAGTGACACTGATAAGGAATGGTGGTTACATGTTCAGTGTTCAGTATTCACATGGATATATATTCTCAAAGCCTTCCTTCCTCTTCCACTCAAATCTCTTTTCTCAAAGATACAGACACAGGAAATGATGAATGCAGGCAATATATATGCTCAGAAGCCTGAACACACATTTTGGTATACCTTGTCCATGCAGTGCACTCATTAAAACCTGTTCCACTTTTTGGAAGAGTAGGCCATTGTGTGCTGTTGGAAAAGGATGACAAAATTGAAAAAACGGCATACACTCAGGGACTGGATGTAAAGAAGCACATGAGTGCTTATTCCATTATTCTCAAAACAAGAGAATTAAAAATTTAAAAAAGTTGCTTACTGGTTAGATTTGTATTGTCCATTCTAGGTGAGGGAAAAGACATGGAGGATGGTACAGAACCTTTCGTCCATGGCTCAAGAAATGACAGAGGAAATGGGCTTGCTTCTTTCTTTCTGTCAAGCGAAAAATGTAATCTGTACACTTTTTTTTTCAAATATTCCAACAGAAGGAGATACTCATTGACTCCACCACTAGATGAAAGTCAATTGGTTAAATATATTGATTGACAAAATTTGGCAAGCATCAGTCATTAACCCTCTTAGTCCTGAACTGGGATTTGCCGGAATTGAATAATTGCCCCCCCTGAATCCCGAACCAGATTTGCTGGGATTTACACACAGTAGATTTCCATTGTGCAGCGACCATCACTAATTGTTACCACATGTCAAAGCTCTAGCAGGCTAGTGGTACAAACCCTGCTGAGAGTCTGGAAGTAATTATAGCTGCTTGTATGTGCTTACAAGGAGGAAAAGGCAAGCAAGCATACATGCCTGACCTGATTTTGTGATGGAATGCAAAATCTAGGGGCAATTTGTGTTCAGAGTCCAAATGCAAGAGGGTTAATACTGGAATGAGACCAGGGTCAGATTTTGTGGAGGGGGAGGGTGGGTGAAAGGGAGGGAGGTAGTTTTTTTGGTTGTTAACATTGCTGTTATGACTGTTAGAATGTCATCATCTTTTTTCCCTGCTCTGTCATGCAATGCAGGTTTCCACGCCCCCACCTTGTCGTGGCCTGTGACTGGAACGCTGATGGTGGAGCCCACTGAGTCAGAAAACAAGGCGGAGCTGGATCGCTTCTGCGACGCTCTGATTGGTCAGTGAGTGTGATGTCATTGATGTGTTGATGGATGATTGACAGCAGTGATTGTAGGATTGTATTGTTGATGGCATCAGTTAGTTTGATTTGATTGATTAGTTCTTGAAGTAGGGGTTGGAGGAACTGTGTATGTCCTCTTGATAAACTCTGATTTGTTTGACACACACACTTTTAAGAAAATGCGGCTTTTGAAATCACAGAGCACCAGTACTATTGCATTATCCTAAGCAGAAAGCTTTATACTTGTATGTTCATTCTTGTATATTAATTAATGTGTTCATTATAAGTTATATTAGACTCTGTGTGTGTGTGGTGTGTGTGTGTGTGTGTGTGTGTGTATGTGTGTGTGTGTGTGTGTGTGTGTGTGTGTGTGTGTGTGTGTGTGTGTGTGTGTGTGTGTGAGAGTGTAAAGACAGAGCCTAGAGCATAATGGAAAGGTTCTCGGATCTGACTGGCAGGTGGTGTGTAGGGGGGGGGGGGGGGTAGTCCACAGCCCATTATTGGCCAGATTGAGGGAGCTTAGCTGACCTCCAGTAAGCAGAAAGTAACTGTAGTGAATGCAAGAATGGTTAACACAGGCTGTATGTCTGGCATAATCATGTCAACTGTTTGTGCATCACAGCTGTCAGTTTCCCCACTTTCAGCTGCTCTCAGCTGCTAATTAATCCGTCCCATCCCAGCCCAGCTGGGGCCAGCTGGTGCTAAGTACAGAAGGAACTGACCACACCTGGACTAGGTAAATGGAAGGGGCGTGCTGAATTTAGCACTCTTGACTGAGTAATGTTGGATTTGTGCGCTGTGGCATTACCGTTAACCTTTTGTCTACCTTATCCCCCCCCTTTTTAAAGTTTGTTTATTTCATTATTTTGTAAACAGGAAATTAAAGTTTATTATCTAAATAAAAAAAATGCCTTGGTGTGTGCAGCCATCAGAAAGGAGATTCAAGAGATTGAGGAGGGGAGAATAGACAAGGTTATGAATCCTCTGAAGGTGGGTACATTTTTGTATATTTTTATTATAATTTTACATTAGCCTCGGAAAGCTTTCTGTTGTTAGTGTTGAACAGTATGGAAAGCAAAGATGTAATGAAAGAATTTTTTAAAAGATGGATGTTTTTGGTTGACAAATGTCGTGTATCATCAGCTGAAAATTACTATATCATTGATTTCTTTACTGTATAAGTCGAAAAAGTTATGGATAGGTGTGTGTAAGAGATTGCATGGAAAAACACAGCTTCGCTTTTACAGTAAACAGTGAATTCTTTGATTGTTGTTTTGTGTGTGTGTGGTTTTAATTGTTTTTGTTTATTTATTTTATTTTGTGTTTTTTAATCAGTGGAGTTGTAATTGGTGTGATTGTGTATTAGGTAAACGGGTTATGCTTTCCGATATTTAATCTAAAGGGTGAAAAAACTATTACCTTTATCCTTTCATTCTCTTCAAAGAATGGGCTTGTTAAGCATCTGAACTGAAGAAGCATATATATTCAGATGCGGAATCAAGCAATATCACGCTTTTTTTTTAGTTAGCTGTTTTACTGATATTCATCAGTTGGCATAGTGGGGGGATGGGAGGGGGTGGGCAACATTTTCCAATCGATGACATCTTGATTTTTTTTTTGTGCCTAGATGGCACCGCACACACAGAGCGACATCATCAGCAGCAAGTGGGATCGTCCTTACTCCCGGGAAGTTGGAGCTTTCCCTGCGGTAAGTAGAACTGGAGATCAACAGGAGTCAAAGGCAAATGATTGTTATTGACAGTGATAGAGCCATGTAGCCATACATTTTTCTATGTTAGAAATGTTGTCCAAACTCTAGAATACATGTTTGTTTTATAATATGGATTTTGAAATCATTTCATCTTTTCTCTGTCCCCCCAAAAGCAAATGATTATTATTCACAGTGATTAGAGCCTATGAAGCTATACATTTTTCTTTGTCAAAGCTCCAGAATACATGTTTGTTTTACAATACAGATTTTGAAATCATTTGATTTCTTTTTCTTTTTCTTAGTGTTTTTTGTGTTTTGTTTTTCCGAGCCAGTAAACTAACCTTTGTATATGAAAGAAAAGTTTTCTCCAGAGCCAGTAAACTGACCTGTGTATCTGAAATATCCGAGCCAGTAAACTGACCTGTGTATCTGAAGACAAAGTTATGTGTGTTGTTGTTGTGTGGTGTGTGTGTGCAGTCATTCGTCACGCCCCACCACCAAGTTCTGGCCGACTGTGGCGCGCATTGACGACGCTTACGGCGACCAGAACCTGATGTGCAGCTGTCCCCCCATGTCCTCCTACTCCAGCGACGAGAACGGAGCCGAGGAGAGAGCGGCGGTGTAGAGGATGTCAGGATGCGATCTCTGTCTGTCTGCTGGGTTTGTGGATGTACATTTTTTCTGCCATCCTGGTGGCAAATCTCACCTCTTGACACTGTGGAGGGGAAACTGTGTATTTGTTAGGTTTTTTAAAAAAATTTTTTTTTAAGATTTATCAGTTGAATTTTTTTTCATTAGTTTATTTTGTTGTTGTGTGAGAGTGTGGAAGAAAGCATGTCATCGTGTGCTTTCAGATTTGGGACTGGAAGTGTTGTCGTTCCTTCAGTCTTGTGCAAGACTTTTGTGCCATGAATAACTGCCCTCACAACCAAAGAAAGCACTGTGGGGGTCAGACTGTGTTGTAGTCCAGAGTCAGTACAAAAGTTCTGTGACCCTGTCGCGGTTATAATTGTCTGACGTTTTACTCGTGGAGGCTGCAGTTGTAGAGGCAGACTTGCCCGGTAAAGGAGTTGTTTCATTTTAATGAGAATTGTACAAGAGCTTAGGTTTCTCAAATTTTCTTGAAGGACTCTACATTTTGCACTTTTGATCTGTGTTGTATGAAATCCCCTGTGACAAAGTTAACCAGTGATGAAATTTGGTGATATGATTAATTGATTGACCATGTGTTTGCTGTTGTTTGTCACCTCCTGCATTTTAAGTAGGTATAATTGTTTTCTGTATTTCTGAGGATATTGGATATTTTTTTAAAGTGTCTCTGAGGTGTCTTACATTTTGTATGAATATTTCTACCACGCTTCTGGAGATTTTTGGTTCCAAGTTGTCGTGGGTCTTCCACTCACTATCATGTTTGTGTGCGGGGTTCATGTCTCATTCGTCTTTACATCTAAGTTGAAAAGTGTTGCTGAATTCAAGATGTACAGAATATACAGATCGTGCGTTTGTAACCATGAATTACTAAAGAATGTAACTGCTTTTACTGGTTGACATGTGTTTCATCGACAGATATATTTTTGGTACATTTTTATCTGCTTGCTGCTGCCTTAGCAGAGCTGAGCTGAGTCCTCTCAATACCATGCTTTGGAGATTTTAACGGACAGAGTGAAACGTTCTGCTGGAAATGGGTTTACTGATGGCAGTGACAGTTTTTACTATGAAGCCAGGAGTCTGTGTTTTGGAAGAAAGGGGGAGGATATGCTTTTGATACTTTGTTGTTATTAGCTGTGCAGACTGCTAATGCTGTATTCAAGCTGCCATTTAAAGGTCAAAACACAATGGTCCCAGTGATATGTTAGTCAGTGTTTTGGTGGTACGTTTAACTCTCATTACTCCCCTATTTTAGCCTATGAATTTGTCTTTTCTATTTTTCATGCCTGACATTTTTTCTGTACACTCCCAACCCCATTTTAAGCCCCCCCCTGGACTTCAAAAATTTTTTTCTATAAAATCTCCTACACCTTGTTTTCTGCCTCTATTTTACTTTATACTTTGAAATCTTTCGTCTATGAGAGTGAATAAGCTCACACACTGGCCTGCATTATATATGCAGCATATACTTGTGCACATACACTTGTAAACATGACAGCACACATATTTCAGTGAGTACTTTCATGTGTTACAACTAAAATAGGATAGCATGCGCACACAACCATCAATGAATGAAGCTACAGGTTTGGGTTTTTTTAGTTCATACTTTTTTATGTTTACTTTTTTTTTTTATCACTTAGCATATATATTATATGCACTATGACTGCAGGATCCTGCATTTCAGAAGAGTATGAGTGAGGAGTGAAGTTTGGGTTTACGGTAAATGAATGATCTGCTCAGTAGTCGTATGTTCTGTTGTTGTTTTTGTTTAATTCAGAAAAAGGGGTATATTCTTGGAAAACAGGATTTGTTAACTGAATGTGTTTGTAAACACACATGCATTATATTTTGCACGTTTATCTTTTTTGTTTCTTTCAAGAATCAAGTTCACAGCTGATTTATGGGTCATGCATGTCCGGACTATTGAATACTTTGAAGAACATTGTGATTTACATGGTTTGATCTGAAATCCAACCCTGTACAGAAAGATCGTTTGTGAATGTCAAATTTGTGATTGATTTCATGCTCAGAGCTGGCTCATCTGAGATGTCGTAACAGCTGTCTTCATTTAAAAAAACAAAACAAAAAACCTTTTGAATTTTGCTTTGTTCAGAATCTGTGTGTGTGTGTGTGTGTGAATGTCGAGGACTGGCTTAGTATTATGATTCCATATTTTTTGTAAACAAAGATAAAAAGAATGCATTCCAATTTTTTGCGTGTAGCTTTCCATCAAAAAGACAAATCCACACAAGTTAGGAAATTTAGACAACAGTGTGGATTCCACAGATTGTGACAAAAAAACAAAAACTACAGAAAAAAATGACGATTTCTACATTTCTTTCTTTCATGCTTCTTTTGTGTACTCACAAACTTAAACTTGTTGAAGTAACCTGTTTCAACAGGACACTTCTTACAACCTGAATTGTTTAAATTGACACAGGGAGATCTTCATAAATGTATTCAGTATTTTTTTTATTCTGAAAAAACATGATTTGGTGCACTTTTGGACCCGTGTCTACCCTGAATGGAATAAGCACTCCTGTGCTTTGAGAAAATGTCTGGATTACTGCTGGCATTTCTGCTGTACATTGTCACCTTTTTTCGTGTGTTTTTACTTCTAAAGATGCTTGTGTTTTTCACCGTTCTCTTCAAATCAATGTTCCCTTTTCTGAAAAGAAAAACCTGGAGGGTTCGTGAATTGCTACAATCTGGCATCTAGGAACACAAAAATATGCATTTGTTTTTTAAAAGACAGCAAAAATTGTATGCAGAGAACATGCCCACACGCACCTCAAAACTCACAAAACAGCCATACACCGATTCTAAGCAATAATCATGACTTGTTTATTTTGGTGTAAAGAAATTACAAGAAAATCAAAATTGATCTGAATGATTTCATATTATATATCTGAATCCAAATGGAAGCTACAGCTACATTTTTTTTTTTTTTTCCAAATTTCTGTTGACCAACCAACCCAATTCATCTCCCCAATCTACCACTGTCGATATCACAGCGATTCCATGCCATTTGTGAAGTGAGCATAATATGTCATGTTTAACTGTTTTGCACTACAGAGTGTATTCGTAGGCTACAGAGAAAATATAGGATACGCAGAAATGACCAAAATTTCATCCTAACAAGTTTCTCTCACAAAATGCCAACTCACACATTCATCATGATATACAAAAATGTTCATACCCAATCATTTCATCTTTCAATGTAAGCAAAAACAGTAGTAATTCACTTGAAAAAAGATAATAAAGACCATCACAGAGGGATGAATAGAGCATAACATCCAACTCGCATAAAAAAAAAAAAAATCAAACAGAAAAATATTCTTTAAATAAATTGCACCAATTCTGCTTTCCAAACTTGTGCACAAGACTCAAATAGTAATATTGCTAATCCATAAATTCAGAAAATGGAGTAAAGACTTACTTGACTCTTCGAACAACAGAAAATATTAACAAAAAACCCCAGAAAACAACTGGTATCTCCAGTTACAAAAATATGTGAAATATACAAACATATGGATGCTGATTATGACAGAGAAAAGAACTGCTGCAGCTCCAAAACTATTTACATTTTGTACACCTTGATTTGCCTCCTTTCCCTCGTCGCTTTCACATTCCACTGTTCATAGCTGTTCGGGGAGAAAATTTCAGAAAAGCTTTTCACAAAACTCATTTCATTCAGCCTGGTGGGAAACACATTGCGGATTTAACTATTTAGAAAACACAGTATCATTCTGTGATTATCTTCTTTTCGGGGAAAAAAAATTGTCCTACATCCTTCCTGTCAAAGCACCAAAGATTTTCAACATATAATTATAGCCATCAATTCAAACTTGAAACAAAAATGACACGCAGAAATTATTCCATAATTTTGCTGATCTATCTATTGCAATGGCTTACAAAAGAACACAAAAATAACCAGTAATCAAACAACACCCAAATCGTGGACCACACAGGATACACAAACACTCCACTCACCACCTTGAAAATCATCTTCCCAAACAAAAGAACTGAACATAACGCCAAATCAGTCTTAACGAAGAAAATAAATGTTAGTTTTGCCTGAATACTCTTGAACAGTGTTAACTTCCAGCAAGATAATTTCATTTGAACTTTGAACAATTTCCCTCTAATCTCGAGCTGCAGATGAACAAACGTCGACTGGAAAATCTTGAATTCAAGTTTGCCGAAACCAGACAACCAAACGTTCAACTGATGTGTCAGTGACATTGTCTAGACTTTCACATTTCATGTGGACATTCTGTGACCATGATGACGAATCATCACAGTCCAACCTTTCTCATCACTGTGGTTTGCTAACACTACACAGCAATGCAAGCATGGACTTTCTTGCCTGTCAAAAATCTGCACAGTAAGTTCCTCATTCTGTCAGACTAATCTGGAGTTTTCTATGTACACCAAATGTCAACAACATGGATACCAAACTGTAAATATGCTCAACTGAAAAAAAAAATCTTTAGCATCGAAAAAAAAGTTCTGGCAACCATAAGTTCTTATCCTTTGTATCTTCCAAACTGGATTTCGTTACCGTCTATATGCACTTGTACCCCTGAATCTATCCAACCTCCCCCTCCCCTTCCCCCACACCCAACAACAAAAAAGCTTGAAACAAAAGAGCAGCTACCACAACAAACCACAAATAAATTCCAAACTCGGATTAAAAAAAAAAGAAAAAAAAAAGGGGGTAACATCACCGATGTTGAGTGACTAGCTATACATATATGAAAAATCCCCTTCCATTCACTTCCCTTATATTTGTTTTGATTCTCTTCTGCTTTGTCTTTGTTCTGTTCTTTATCTTTCACTTTGTAGTTGTAAAAAAAAAAAAAGCCCAGCTAATAACAGATATTCACTCACTCCAGATAAAATTAAAGTCTACATCTATGTACATTGCATGCTGTTACTCTAAAGAGATTACCAGAAACTCTTGAGAAACCTTCCTCCTCCCCACCAACCCCTCTCCCCCTCACTCCTATCTCCCTGACATTATAGGTGATAACGACGATTAAACATTCCGTTCCATAGTTTTTCTTGTCTGTCTGCCCTTTCCCTACTCGCCAGTCTCTCTCTTTCTCTCTCACCGAGGACAGAAATAGGCACTGACAATAGATCACTCAACATATCCCACTCGCTCTTTCCAAGGTGTCTTCATATCCTGTAGGCTCAGGCTGTTCTTAATTGATAGAACATTTCAGTAATGAACACAGGATTATTGATTTATAGTTTTTTTTCCTCAACTTAAGTCATCTATGATTTAGTTTGCACCAAACCTGAAGTTTATGACTTTGATTAGCTCCTTAACTCTTTTCTTGTGTGATTTTTCTTTTCTTGGCAACTGTGAATTTTAAATTACTTTTCTCAAGAGAATTAGTCACTGTCTTGAGCATGGCACTTTCCAAAATATACATGGGAGTTTTTACTATCTGAAATTTAAAGAGTTTACTTCTGAGATGGCAAATTTAGTTAGGATATTTGGACAATCACAAAAAAATGTGTAATTTAATAAATAATGTTAATGATGTTTCCTTAACCTCCATGACTGAGGAACAAGGCAATTTTCAGAGTGTGTGGAGCACTCAGTTTGTTTCTTTTTCCACACACCACAAATTTCTGAGATACACACGTATTCATAACTGTTAAAAGAAAAAAAAGATTATGCAACAATAAACATGGACATACGATAGCCAAAAAAAAAAAATCACAAACTTGTCTATCTAGTTATACGAGATAAAAGTTCGTTCAATTAAGAACAGCCTTTTCCCACGCAAACAAACAAACCCACGGCAGTGACAACAACCAATCAAGCAACAATCTCCACCACTCTCACCCCCCCCACCCCATCCCCACACATTATCCATCCCTCCACACGGTCACTTTCCCCTCAGCGCGCCAGAGCAGTGATGAGATCGGCACACATTTCGAAGAACTCCAGGGTCTGGTGGGGCCGGAGCTCTTCCTCGTCAGTGTCCATTTTCTCCATGGAGCAGTCGGAGTGTGAGGCAGGGGGGGAGCTGCTGAGGGGGTCCTCCTCCTCCTGGTCCTCCTTCACCGCACTCAGGCTCTTGAAGTCCAGCAGGTACGACTTCTGGTCCACCTGGTAGAGCTGCAGAGACATCCGCATCTGCACACCAGCCATCCACAGGTCACTACCTCCATCACTGTGGATCATGATGTGTCAATCATAAAATAAAAAACAAGTATGCACACAGGTGTCATGTTTAGACACCATCCATGAGGAAAAATCGGGGAGTTAAGAGTCCCCAGGGCGGTTCGGCGCTGTAGGCCAATAATGGCAACGTTCTGGCGCCTCCTGCAATGGCACTGGAACCATTCGTAGTGGCAGTTGCCTTTCTAATGAATCATTCCAGCGATGTGGAGAGGGGGGGTCTGCTGCATGGGTAACAGTTTGCCCTCCATACTTACCCAGGCTTTGCGCTCTACATCCTAGAGCGCAACTCCATAGTCTTCCGAGACTGGTGGATGCCCACAATAATAGGTACAGTAATTACAGGTTACCTCCGTGATACTAGGTACATTAATTCTACACCAATGTCTAACCAAACTGTAGGCTGGATACCCAAGTAACATACAGGATGATGCATCCCCAAAAACACAAAATGCGGTTACTCTACTGGTGGGCAAAAATTGGTCGCATACGTAAAAATCTCACCATTGATGAACCTCACAGCTTTAGCTTAGGAACACACACACACACAGACACACACACACACGCCATGCATACCATCTAGTCACAAAGAAAGCACCAGTACTCACGTATTTGCCAGTAACAGGGTTTTTTCTGCGAACGCGAACATGGAATTGGTTGATAATTTTCCACTCCTGCAACAAAAACAAGCCACATGTGTGATAGTTTTAGTGTTAGTGTTAGTGCGTGTGTGTGTGTGTGATAATTTTAGTGTTAGTGTGTGTGTGTACATATAAATGTGCATGCTCAAATGTGTGCATGTACGCATGTAACACAGGCAGAAATAAGACTATGAGAAGGAATGCTTGACATAACTATGAGTATATTTTTCTGCACTTCCAGGAAAAACATTTCTTTATCTGGGCTTTCTCCAACTCTCCTCCACATACTCACATAGTTCAAACTTTTCATGGCTCTGAAGACTTCATGCATAATGTCCTGAGGCTTGCTTTGGGAACGTATTCCTGAAAACACACCCCAACACACACACAAAAACATATATATAGTGAACAGCACACAACTAATGTACTCAACAACTCAAATTTTTCTCTCCCACTTGCACAATGAGCTGCCATGTTGATAAGTAAGGTTGCAGGCATGTACAAGTTCTGATTGCTCAAATGGTTTACTAAAAAAAAACAACAACCCAAAACCCAACAACAAAAAACCCTAAACTACATAAACATACGCTTAAGCACGACCAGTGCAAAGTGTAAACCAGCACTTAAAAGTTAATCCAAGTGCAGAAAGAAAGAAACAGTTCAAAGTGTGCAGCAATGAAGTGACAATACCCAAGTGCCACTTGGCTTTGAATGGTTCAAAGTGTGCAACAATACCTAAGTGCCACTTGGCTTTGAATGGTTCAAAGTGTGCAACAATACCTAAGTGCTACTTGGCTTTGAATGGTTCAAAGTGTGCAACATACCTAAGTGCCACTTGGCTTTGAATGGTTCAAAGTGTGCAACAATTACCTAAGTGCTACTTGGCTTTGAATGGTTCAAAGTGTGCAACAATACCTAAGTGCTACTTGGCTTTGAATGGTTCATAAAGTGTGCAACATTATAACCTAATGTTCTAACTTTGGCTTTGAATGGTTCATAAAGTAGTGCAAAATACCTAAGTGCTACTTGGCTTTGAATGGTTCATAAAGTGTGCAACATTACCTAAGTGCTACTTGGCTTTGAATGGTTCATAAAGTGCGACAATACCTAAGTGCCACTTGGCTTTGAATGGTTCATAAAGTGTGCAACATTACCTAAGTGCTACTTGGCTTTGAATGGTTCAAAGTGAGTGAAAATACCTAAGTGCTGCTAGGCTTTGGATGGTTCAAAGTGTGTGTGACAATACCTAAGTGCCACTTGGCTTTTTTGGCAGGGGTGTTGACGTTTCGCTGGGAGCTCTGTGGGCCGACAGGGTCCAGCGTGTGAGTCACATCCTTCATCTCTGCAACAATATCATTACATTAGGGATTGGATGACAAAATTTACAAAACTGCATACACACAGGAACTGGATGTAAAAAAAAAAAAAAAGCATATGAGTGTTTATTCCATTACTCTTGAAATAAAAGAATAAATAAATTAAATTAAAAAAAAAAAATACACAAATGACAATGATCTTGCATCTTCATCTGTGTCAGATAAACAAACCACTATGGATCTTCCTACTGTCACACAGTCAATCATAAATCTAGCATCTCACGTGCACAATCATTGAACTATATAAACAAATATTTAAAAAATGACAGAAGAAAAGGCCAGTTTCGAGATGATGTTTTCACCCTTCTGTGGTCATCAATATTAGAAACAAGCTTTTTTTTTTTTTAAAATTTTTTCCTGTCTTCTTCAAGACTTTTTCTTTTGTTTCACCAGTTTGCTTGAAAATTTGATGGTATGAATGAAATTAATAAACAGTATGATTTGTGTGAGAAAAACAAAAACCTCTCGACACTCAATACATCTGTTTGAAGCAGTATGTTTTAATTAATTAGAACAATCTTTAAAAAAAAAAATCATCCATCCAACTTCAAGTTTAGTGTTCATATGAAATACTAACTATGAAATACAACACTATACTTTTTTCATTCAGTTGAAATCAACCTACTTACAAACAGAAAAAAAAAAGAGAAATCCTAAATAAAAAATCTTTCCGACTTCTTCAGACAGCCTATACAAAATATCAATATCACTCTCACTCACACTCACACACACACACACACACACACACACACAAATCGTCACCTACTCAGCCAACCACATATACTCAGACACTTTCAATCACACCCACCCTCACACACTATCTCTCCCCTACCCCTCACCCCACCCAATTCAACATCTCCCTGGCACTACAGACAGACCCAATCACAACAAACAAAAGAAATCACCTGGCATTCTTTCTGGATGTGCTCTGAGAGGGCTTGTTGCCTGCACAAACATCAAATTGGAATGAACACACCAACACCAAAATTAAGTCTGCCTCCCCTATGAACCTATTAAAAAAACAAAAACTAGCTAAGACATTTTGTCATGTACATCAGTTTTCGTTTAAAATTTTAAAAATATATAAATTTTGCAATAATACAGAATACACACCTATCCTGGACTCATAAGATCAGAAATGAACTACCTTAATCATCTGTTGATAAAGCATTCAAACTAACCGTCTCACAATGTCTCCAAGATACTTGTATCAATATAATTATGCACTATTGTATGAGTATAGCCTTCAATTCTAACATATTTACACTTTAAACAATACCAGATGATCAAAAAGAAATACTGAAGAGAGAGAGAGAGAGAGGAGAGGAGAGAGAGAGAGAGAGGAGAGGAGAGAGAGAGAGTGTGTATGTGATTTGTGTGTGTGTAACAGTGCGAGTGTGAGTGAGTGAGTGAATGTGTGTGTGTGTGTGTGTGTGTGTGTGTGTGTGTGTGTGTGTGTGTGTGTGTGTTGTGTGTGTGTGTGGGTGTGTACGCACCTGTCTATGTGAATTGTGTGCATGCATGTATGTGTGTGGAAGCACAAGCGTGCATGTTGTGTGAAGCACAGAGTAATCAAGAGGGAAAACACTCACCAAAAAACTGTCAGGTGGTGGACTAGAAGCTACGTAGAAATCACGAAATTCTGAATCTGAAATACAGACAGACAGACATTGCTTTCAATATGCAATTGCAAAATCTGAATTCAGCAATTATGAGAAATGGTTAATAACACACCATGAATAATTCCATAATCTGTTTATTCACCGTATGTCAAAACTTTCTCTAACACTAAGAGTGTGTGCTTTGTCAGCATGTCCACATGTGGATATCCAAACTACCCATATCAGTTGTGCATGTTTATGCTTACAAGTGGAAAGTTTATGCTTACAAGGAGAAAATATCAAAAGAAACCTTTGACTCTTACCTCCCCCCCCCCCCAAAGCAAACAAATTTACAATAATGCATCCATAATCAAAGTAATGAATCTGAGAAATCTATTACTGAAAACAAGAAATAATCATAAATCGAAATAACTGAGTCTTCTACCTTTCTTCATCCTCATATGCAAACACATTTCACACACATATATACCATAACAACATAAATACTAAAATACATTCATACTAAGTCCTGATACAAAAAAACAACCCAACACCCCCCTCCCCCCAATTATGAAAAACAACAAAGATTCAATACACTTCATTTTTTCTCTCCTGATATTTACCATCATCATATTTTTTTCCTTCTCCTTTTTATGTTAATATCTATTGGTCTTTTTTCATGAATAGAAAATATGTTACCTTCATGACGTTTGTTGTCGATGATGAGGTGGTATGCAATATTGAGCTGATCATGAGTGTCGCCGCTCAGTAAAGCTCGATGCACCTCTTGCTCGTCAACATTGAATTTCTGAAAGACACAATCACATGATTCTACACACATCACATTGAATTTCTGAAAGACAAACACAGAGTCAATGATTTCTCAAACCGATAACTACGAGGAAGAATGAGAAAAACCTTGCAAAATATTTGGTACAATAGGATTTTTTTTTTTTTAATTCCTTTCTGCCAAAAGCTATACAAGCAAAAAGAGAGCAAGGAGAAAGAAAAGAGAGAGAGAGAGAGAGAAAGAGAAAGAGAGAGAGAGAGAGAGAATCTAAGATCCTGGGCCTTATCGTGTGTGTGTGTGTGTGTGTGTGTGTGTGTGTGTGTGTGTGTGTGTGTGTGTGTGTGTGTGTACCGTGCGCACACGCATGTGTGGGTGCACACTGAGCATAAACATGTCTGTCTAAACAGTACATCTGTGCAAACAAGCCAGCATGTGCACATGTAAATAAGAATGCGTGTGTGTGTTTTGTGTGTGTGTGTGTGTGTGTGTGCGTGCGTGCGTGCGTGCGTTCGTGTGCATGTAGTATGTATGTATGTATGTATGTAATACATGAGGATCAACAAAAACAAACATTTTCACAACAATAAAAAAAGAGAGAAAAACTGACCTCACAAATCTCCCGCACGACTTCCAGGTCGACAATGGAAGCATCCTGATCATGGGGGAGGGGAACAGGTAGGCAGGAAGGTCTTTCTTAACCACTCATGCTCTCTGCCAAAAACAACCACACAAAAAAAACATTAGTATATATATATATATATCCCTGCCATTCTTAACTTCTTGTGCATTTGATTAAGATACAAATTTAGCCGGGGGGGGGGGGGGGGGGAATGTTTACCTACATGGCCGATCTAAAACCTTTAGGTTGTCGCATTTGACGAACATGCTGAACTTCAATTTAATTGCCATGCCCCACTAGGCCTATGTTTGTTCAGTCAATTGCTATCTGTTTGTTCAATGAATTGTTATCACTTTTACATTACTCTCATTATTTGCAAGACAGTGGTTACTTAAGTCTATGTTTGTTCACTTCAATTGCTATCTGTTTTGGTTATTTAAGTCTAGGTTTGTTCACTCAATCGCTATCAGTTTGTTCAATGAATTGTTATCACTTTTTCATTACTCTCAGTTATTTGCAAGACTGTGGTTATTCAACTTAAGTCTATGTTTGTTCACTAAATTGTTATCTGTTTGTTCAATGAATTGTTATCACTTTCTCATTACGCTCAATTATTTCCAAGGCTGTGGATATTCTACTTGAAGTCTTATCATGAACAGCTATCAGAATATTCTCCATGTTCAACCTTGATGTTCACAGCCGGCTAAACAGTCACTCTAAAGGCCATTAGCATCAATGAGGACAAGTGTTGGGCCCATTGAGGCATAAGCCTGAAACTTCATATGGTTGTGTATGGATGCTCACACACACAACACATACATACAACACACACATACAGTCTCTCTCTCTCTCTCTCTGTCTCCTCTCTTCTCCCTAGTCTTCCATCCCACTCAAACTTTGAAAGAAAAATGTTATCAACACCAAAACTCCCCCCTCCCCCCTCAGTACCATACAATAATAGGAACAATAATTGATTAACAGCAAGACCATCAATACTCAACACCACAGACCCCCCTTTTCCCACTGCACCTGTTCACATGACAAACGCAAAACACTTTTATTTTATGAGGGTGATAGATTAAGTTACAAGACTTTTTTTTTTCATCCAGCCCTCAAAAAAAGACCAGAAACCAGAAGACAGAACACACATACAGATAATGGGGGTGTGTTGTAACAGACCTGATGTCCTTGATGGTGGCTCGTTTGAGGGGGTCCACCTGCAGCATGTGACACAGCAGACTGACCACCTCCTTGTTCAGGTAGTCAGGGATGGCAAAGATCCCGCTGTAATAATAATAATAATGATAATAATAATAATAGTAATTATAAAAAAAAAAAAAGCGATTTATATAGCACTCAATCTTGTAGAATACACACATCAAAGCGCTTACAGACAACACCAACTGTCAACTTTCTTTTCTGGCCCTACCCCTTTAATCCTTGGTTAGAGCTTTTCAGGTTCACCCATGGTGAGATCTTGCATATGACAGTAGAGTGTGTCTTTTTGTCAGGTAGTCAGTCAGGAACAGTCAATTTTCTTTATGCTTGTATGTTTGTTTAAAATGTACATATTCACTAAAAAAAATTCAATGTCCCTTTGACGCCTATTGCGGTATGGAGGATTTTATAAAAACAATATTAACTGAAACATATATGATTTGCATTAACAATAACAAATCAAACATTAACAAACCTACACATGTATCTAAGCACTAATGTACACACACACACGCAAACACATCCACTCAACACATTTAACATCACTAAAAGTGAACAGACATTAAGTTGAAGAAAACAAACACATAACACTACAAAACACACACACACACACACACACACACACACACACACACACACACACACACACACACACACTAGTAGAGAAAACAACCAACCAACTCACATTTGATTTTCCTAAAGAGTGTGGGGACATGCTCATCGTCGAAAGGAAGCTGAAACACACAGACAGACAGAATAGAATCAGGACAAAATTGAATTCATAGAATAACAGTCTGTTTCAAAACTTGGAAGAGAAGAACAACCTTATCCACGGCTGTTAACCCCTCAGCATAGCTGGGAGACACTTTTTTCAAAATGTAAAATTACAGAGGCTGAAGGTCTTAAACCTGTTCCGTAATGTAAGCAGCACCAGCTTCTATATACCACAGAGTTGAGAAGAAGCCATGCATAATCTATGTTATACAATGATGTATGCAATGGATAGCAGCTGAGAGTAGCTAAAAGTGCGGGAAACAGACAGCTGTGAAGATAATATCAAAATTTATCTAAGAAATTTTGAAAAAATAAACACTGATCACCTTTAGAATCATCCTTAAATGTTCAGCTACTAAAAAAAACCATGATACTGGATAAAAACAAGACTTCACTCAACTGATACAAGTTGCAGGGTGCAGAATTTATCCACAGAGCATCGATACTGCACCTACTGTATACTGAACATCCCAAACAAACATACAGGTGTGCGCACTCACACACGCGCACACACACACACCACACACACACCACGCACACATGCGCGCAACACACACACACACACACAAAGTGTACACAGATCCTACTCACCGTGCCACAGAGCAAAGCGTACAGGATGAACCCCACAACTCCAGATGTCCACCTCTGGACCAGCGTACAACCTGGTCAACCACAAACAGCTGTTATCACTTTCTGATCTGTGCGTAATCTAACTAATAATGACCTGATCCCCCCCCCCCCCCCCCCCCACCCACTTTTTGTTTTTAGACAGGTTACCATTTTTGAACATTTTTAACAACAAAATTTAATCTTCTAATTTCCATGTATTGGTTGTGCAGTTGCTCAGAAAAAAAAACCCTTAAGTGCCACAGAGCAAAGTGCACAGGACATTTTAACAAAATGAAACCCAAGTACACACACACACACATACACACACACACAACACACACAAACACACATACACACACACACACAAAAACACACACACACACACACACACCACACACAGAGCTAAACACAACAAAAACAATGACACCAAAGACCATGTGAAGAAGACGCGTCACTCACTTTCCGCTGATCACCTCCGGGGCAGCGTAGTTGGGGGATCCACAGCTGGTCCTCAGAAACTCTCCATCATGCATCATGTTGGACAGGCCTGACACACAGAAATAACAGCCACTTGGGGGGGGGGGGAAATGCATTTTGGTCTTATGCATGCTTTATTTAATGTATTTTCATCTTATTTACGCTTCATTTTTCTTTTACTTCTGTTTATCATGTCTAATTTCTTTCCATAACTGGACTTACGAATGAATGGTTTGGTTTTTTTTCACCCCCTAAGTTTCCATGAAAAAGGATATAAAAAAGTGTTTCAATGTGTGTGTGTGTGTGTGTGTGTGTGTGTGTGTGTGTGTGTGTGTGTGTGTGTGTGTGTGTGTGTGTGTGTATATGTGTGCATGTGCGCAGGACATCACCTACTTGAGTCTACTTTGAGAGCTTGTCAGATATCTTTTCAGCCCCCTCTTCCTTCTTTCCAACTTCATGGCTCTTCCTTATAACCACCACTACCCCACACAACAAAGGCAGTAAACACACGACTGCCTAACATTGTAATAACAGCTCAAACAACAACAACATTTACCAAAATCGGCAATCTTGACACCTGTCTGCCTGTCCAGCAGCAAAATCACAGGACTGCCTAACATTGTAATAATAACAGCTCAAACACAAGAACATTTTCACACACACACACACACACACACACACACACACACACACACACACACACACACACACACACACAAATAATAAATTACCAAAATCGGCAATCTTGACCCCTGTCTGCCCATCGAGCAGCAAATTCTCAGGCTTAAGGTCGCGGTGGACGACCATGTGGCGATGGCAGTAGGACACGCCCGAGATGATCTGCTGGAAGAAGCGTCGGGCCTCTGCCTCCTTCAGCTGAAAGTGGAAAACGCCATTCTGATCACAGGCAAGCTGTAAAACAGAACACACACACCACGGAAACACACTGTGCACCAGGGGACCAGCTGCCGTCGTTTCTTGCTGAGAGAGAGAGGGAGAGAGAGAAACTTGAGAGAAATGAGAGAAAAAAAAAAAAGATTAATGTTTTGAAAAAATAACAAGGTGAACAGTTTTCAAGTTATCCTTGATGACAGAACTTGTTTTTTATGGGGTTGGTTTGTTTTGTATTCTGCTTTCTCTCTCTCTCTCTTTTAAATTTTTTTTCTCAATAACCACCATAAAAAATGACCCATAAGAACTTTACTGTTTCTCAGTGCAAATTTAAAAAGAAAACCCATAAAAACTAAAATATTTTTTCCTATCTTCTTTCGTTCCTCAGCTACAGCTTCAAAGTTCACCAAAAGTGCGGGGTTTTTTTTGTCATTTTTGACTTTTTTTTTTCTTTTCACCATTTGGGTAAACTTTAAAAAAAGAAGATTTTTTATAAAAAGAGCCAACTGGAACTAAAGTGCTTTCAGCTGAAATTTTTCTTTTTATTTTCAAAACTCACATGCTGGGAGAAAAGTCCTCATAAACATTAAGCTTTCATAGGTCCCCCCCCCTTCTTCATTTCCAAATCAATTATTTTAAATTTTCAACTAACAGAAGCACATACATATATTTATTTAATTCCTTCATCAGATTTTTCTGTGCAAAATTTAGGATATTGCATCCTGTCAACCATTACTGCTGTCAAAAAAGAGGAGAATACAGTAAACAGCCAAGTTTGCTGTGATCAAGGATATCCGATTCTGTCAAGGCATCAAAAACAACACAATCCACAGTGCTGATGACATCTCATGCAAAAGCTAGGCAAAATAGGTAAGAATTGTGTGTGCTCCTAAATAACCCAAAAAATAATGCAGCAAGAAAACAAGTTTTAAATGCGACCAATGATGCCAGCAAATTAACTCAACTTATTAGCGACAAATTTGTGCATATGGGGTTGGAAAATTGAATATAAAAAAGAAAGAATTGGTTCAAAGAATTTTGGTGTTTAATTAACACTTTCTCACACACAGGGATAGCACTAGGAAGGAAAAAGCAACACAGCAATAAAAAAAAAAAAAAAATTCAGCACTAATGATTACATTACTAGCTATAACATGTCTACTAAAACCACTACACTACTAAAAACAGATTTGAAACATTGGACTACATCAAAATAAGAATAAACACTGACTGGCACAAGTAGCCTTATTCATGGCATATACATATATGCATCAAATAAAATATATTTACAATTTGAAAAATTAATATTCTTCGTCTATCAAATAGATTCTGTACAACCTTATCTGTTTCGTTGCGCTCAGTTGTTTCATAAGAAAACTACTTTAAAAGATCATGGTTTTAAAAAAAGTTAAACCATACCATGTTTTGGAAAAATTCAGACAACAAAAAAAATTAAAATTTACTTATGCTTTCATTTATGCAATGTACAAGCATGTGTGAGTGCAAATGTACTCATTATTCTTGCAAATACCTGTAATCTAGCATGTACTTAGTATGGTTTGGCCCGACAAATCTATTAGGCACAAGCGTGAACTGCATCTCCCAGACAGAAAACTGACATAACATATGGGCTTCAGTCTGACCTCATGCAATGCTGAGCAAATTCTACAAGTGGTGGAAAGTTTGGACAAAGCTCTAACTAAAGAAGGAGTGATCCCCCCCACCCCCTCCCCAAACACACAAACATAAAAACCCCAGACATTCTAAAACTTTTGGTTTGTTTCTCAGAAAAAAGGAGGAAAGAAAGGGGATTGACACTAAGCACGTTTAAAGCAGCAGCTTCGTAACATCTGGTGACGAAAACGTGCGTCAAAGTTGCTGGTTTGTGTTTCTTTGTTTTAACATTCTCTAAAACACTAGACAATAAAGTTAAAGACATTTTCCTATCAACACTGCTGCAAAGTACAGCTTCTTCAATCTTCACTAAATACATTACAAAAAACAGAGGCTTTAAGATCAAGTTGAAAGAGAAAAACCAACTCTAACTAATGCTTTAATGCAAACATGTATGTACACAATTCCCTTTTAAATATCTTCACTCAATTATTTGATTGCTTCTCCATGATAAAAAAAAAAAAGAAAAGTGCACAGGTAACTACTTGTAAATATCTGCAGTCTTCTGACTATTCATTACAGTGAATCACAAGCAAAACCTGTTGACAACTCATGTAACTGTTCAAGGAATATGATACTGCCAGTAACATTTTACTACTTTATTACAGCCGTTGCTTCTCAACTATCAGAATTTTAAGAATATTTTTCAAATGGAGGAAGAAGTTTAATTCAACAAGACACAAACGCTACTTCACTACTCCACGTCACCAGATAATCCCAAACTGCTTTTAGAAAAGAAGACGGAAAGAGAGAAAAAAAAAAAGAAAAAAGAAGAGAGAAAAATGCAAAAGACAATAAAACACAGCAGCTCTAAACGAGAAAACAACACCAACTTCTGAAAATGAAACTCTTATCCTCCAGGTTCTTTTGTTAAGAAGTCTGTTTCTAAAGCTTAGAGTGATCAACTTCTCTGCCTGGAAAATCTAATATCTCATCTGGCATTTTCAAACCCTGCCCTTTACTTTACAGATGTTTGTATAGGTCTTTCTTTGTAAGCATGTGCAAAAAGTAATATCCTACCAGGCAATTTCAAATCAAGCTCTTTTCTTTGTTGTTTGTTTGTTTCTTTGTATCCATGTACAAAAAGTTAAATCCCATCCAGCAATTCAAACTCTGCTCTTTTGTTCAGTGTTGTGTGTACTGATCTATCTAGTATCTTTGTATGCATGTGCAAAAAAGTTATATCCTACCGGGCAATATCAAACCCTGCTCTTTTCTTCAGTGTTGTGTGTACTGATCTCTCTAGTATCTTTGTATGCATGCGCAAAAATTTATATATCCTACCTGGCACTTTCAAACTGTGTTCTTTTCTTTATTGCTGTTTGTTATGTGCAAAAATAGTCTTATTATACTGATATTTTTACAACCTGACACTTTCTTTATCATTGTTTGATTGTTTGCTATTCGTGATTAAAAAAAAAAATTGTTCTATGTCTACACGTGTGTATGTATCTGATGGTTTCACCCACAACCACAGCCTCCCTCGCTGCAGGCAACAGGGACAGACAGACGACAGCTCAAGCGTTCAATCACTGCCATGTGGAATACTGCATCTGCCACAAACCTGCTTTCCGTGTGCAAAATCAGACAATCAGGATCATGAATTGATTAATCAGAACATCGTATGAGGCAGCAAGGCAAACTGGATTACTGTTCAACAAGGAAATGAGAGCTGGCATGCAAGAAACATAAATTATAATAAGCAACAATGTCAACAAAATCATATGGTTAACAGCAAGAGAGAGAGAGAGAGAGAGAGAGAGAGAGAGGAGGAGAGAGAGAGAGAGAGGAGAGAGAGAGAGAGAGAGAGAGAGAGAGAGAGAGAGAGAGAGAGAGAGAGAGACAGACAGACAGACAGACAGACAGAGACAGACAGACAGACAGACAGATACACACACACAAAACGAGAGTTTTTTCTTTGTTGTTCCTTGGCTAGAGATCACAGGTTCACCAATGGTGAGATTTTTGCATAGAAGACTGTTTTTGCCTACTATTCGGGTACCCACATTCCGACTTCAGGGATGATGTCTTAACATGACACCAGAAAACATGCAGCTTCTGTATAATTTAGCTTTTGTCTTCTGTTCATACTGGTGCAAAGGGCCTACTCTTCAGAAAGGCAGAACAGACTTTAACATATGCACAAGATGCATGCTTTTGCACACAGGGCCTTGGTTTATTATAGTCTCATCTGAAGGCCTCAAGAGAAAGGATCACACAGAAAGCAGTAAAACAGATCACAACAAACAACAAAGGAAGAGAGATTTGTTCTGAATCAAGACATTAAAATTCAACACATCAACAGTATTTCGATCATATCAAACCCACAGGTCGAAACATACTTAAACAACAACAGCTAGCAAGGCTAACACGGCACTGAGAGATAAACACTGAAGGGTTTCTTTTACAGTGACATATGATACATGATAATATACACAGCTAACAGAACATAACAACCAGCAAGAGAATACAGATGGACTAGCATAACGACAGATCAGGAGTGGAAGGGTAGCACAAGCAGACTCTAATTCTAAAATGTACAGAATAGATATATGTAGGCTCTGCTGCAAGATTCTTTTTTCTTTTTTTTTCTTTTTAATCTGCATCCATTTTTTTCAAAATCTTTTTCAACTGTTGAAAAGAAAAATCATTTGGAAAAAAAAAAAAGAGAAGGAAACTACACAGGGAAAAGCATTTCACATGCAACAGATGGTCACTACCCCCCACCCCAACACACACTTTCTTTTTTGTGTGTGTGTTTAAGTTGCTCAGTTTCAACAAACTGATCATATAATTAAAAAAACAAACAAACCCTTCTTGCTGAACTTTTCATGTGAGAAAGGATAACATTCTTCTAACGGCAAATTCTTCGGATGAGACTATAAACCAAGGCCCCGTGTGCGAACGCACACAGAACATCTTGCGCACATGTTAAATCCTGTTCCGCTTTTCATAAGAGTAGGCCATTGTGCCGATGGGAACAGAAGACAAGATTAACAAAACTGCATACAGACAGGGACTGGATGTAAAAAAGCACATGAGTGTTTATTCCATCATCCTTGATAAAAAAGAATAAATTTGATAAAAAAGAATAATAAACACATTTTTCAATTTATATAAAATCTGAAAAACAAAGACACTAAAAACAATTTCCTTTTCTTTCCAAATCTAACTTTTATATATAAAAAAAGAAGAAAGGATTATCTTTCAACAGAATATCAAAACTGATTCTGAATTACTGCTAACAAGTGTCTGGGTACAGTTAAGGTGTTTTTTTTCTCTCTCGTCTTTTTTAAAAAAAAAAAAGAAAAAAACAACCCCAACTTGGATAAGCAACAGGTTATTGACTGATCTGTACAAACCAAAAACATATAACTTATAGAAAGACCTACACAATACAAATACACGCTTCACACACAGTTTACAAATTGGTCCATATAAACTGGTGCATCACCAAAAATATACAATGAATGTTTTCATGACAATCATTTCTACTGCATAAAGATTAGCTGGAAGAACTTTATAGCAAGATGAGGAAGAGGACGAAGAACGTAAAAGAGTGAGAAAAGAGACGAAGAGTAAGAAAGACAGAGACAGAAAGACGGAGATGGAGTTTAGACTCTGTAAAAGAGTACTTAACAAGCCTAACTCCCACAACCACATACACCACCACCACTTCATTTGAAAAAGAAGAGCACAGCACTTTCTAAGTTCCATCATATATGAAACCACAAGTCTATAAAGCTGAATGAAATGAAAAGTAAAAACAAAATTGATCTTTCAAATGTTTTAACATTTTGACCATGGAATAAAGCCCACAACACCAGTTGAAAGATTTTGTGAACAAATGAATGATCGAAACTGATTTTCTCAAACAAAAAAGAACACCTTAAAACCCCATAAATCTGGCTAAAGTAAGCCAAAACAGGCATGCAGTAAAGCACACTTTTAGATTATCCTTTTACCAACAAAACAAAATACCATCTTATCTTAATTGTAGTAAAAAACTGTATTACTACTAAAAAAAAAAAAAGCATGTTTTTAACTTTTATCTTTACAAAGAACTGGCTAAATTTCTTTCTGAAGCAAATTAGTCACATCTCGTCTTCCTTATTAACTGATGACGAATTATTCCACTGCAAAAGCAGCCCAATAGTGGTTCTGATCATTCAAAGGCATAAACAGCACCCATGGGGAGTAAGCATCATATTTATTATTAATTAATTAGTTCAGTATGCAGCAGAGATCAGTTCATAAACTGACATGCAGTGATTCACTCAAAATTTAACAGCCAGAGTAGATAAGGGGAGGGGGGGGGGGAGAGAGAGAGAGAGAGAGAGAGAGAGAGAGAGAGAGAGAGAGAGAGAGAGAGAGAGAGAGAGAGAGAGAGAGACAGAGAGAGCAGAGACAGAGACAGAGACAGAGACAGAGACAGAGAGAGGCAGACAGACAGACAGACAGACAGAGACAGACACTGAGACAGACAGACAGAGACAGAGAAGTCAGCCAGCCAAGCAGGCAGGCAGACAGAAAATTGTGATATTATTATTAGTTAACCAAAGTGAAGAAAAAAAAAAGTTAAGAGCCAAGATGATGTCTACTTGAATGAAAAATATTATTTTATCTCAAACACTGCTAGTGAAATGTTGACATGTTCAGAATAAAAGCAACATACTTTAAATCAAACTTTCACTGAAAACCTTGGCCCAGGCCAAAATCTGTATCAGTTATTGATGTCAGCTAATTGCCTAGGCATAATTGCTTAGGTATACACTAAAATGTTGTTATGTTGTAAAATGTTGTGTAAGGATTGCCTTCAGCCATGACAAGCTTTTAACATAACAAGATGTACTCTCCTTTAAAGGAGAAAAAATCCTCTGTTGGAGTATGGCTGCCTATATGGCGAGGTACTTGAAAACAGTTATACATGCAAACTTATTCAGTGTACAATTTCAATCTCACAGTGATTCCCAGGTGGGATAAGTCAGTCAGTGTGCATATTCTGGGTAAACCCCAAAGTGTTAAGTTGGGGAACGCACAACAACTGAAAAGCAACCTTACAATTTCACAACCAAAGGAAACTTTTTAAGGCATAAATAATATTAGCTTGTATAAAACAGAGTTTTTTTCTCTTTATTTTCGTCTTATCTTTCAATCAATGAGCACTTCATTGCTGTGGTACCAACCAAAAGAAAATGAAGGTTCAAATGCTATCTTTTAGACTCATGATATCAAGATTTTGCCTGAATATATTATTTGACAATTTTATCAAAACTGATAGAACACAGTGACCATCATTCAACTTATCTTCACATTAAGGATTCATGACTAAGAACTCATAAAGATTCAAGAACAGGCATGTAACAAGGATTCATGAGAAAAAGAAAAAGGATTCATTAGGAGAACAATCAATGCCAGTATCACAACCAATCTCTCACCCGTCCGTGTTTGACAATGTAGTCAAAGAGCTCTCCTCCCGACACGTATTCCATCACCATGAAGATGTCCGTTGGAGTGCTGATTACCTGGTACCTGTTCCACAAGTTGTCACTCTCTTCTAAACTGACAGGTCAACACTTTTACTTTCCTACACTGCATCCACTATTTGGAGTAGTCAGCTTCCATGTGGACATGTATAAAATCACAACCACTCTTTAACTTAACTTAGGACTGTGAAAACTGCCTCTTTTTGACTGTCCCTAACATTTTGGTTTAAAACTCTGTGTGTGTGGTGTGGTGTGTGTGTGTGTGTGTGTGTGTGTGTGTGTGTGTGTGTGTGTGTTGTGTGTGTGTGAGTGTGAGTGTTCCATTTTGTTTATCTTTACCCCAAGGATAATGAAATAAGCACTCATGAGCTTTTTCATAACCAGTTCCTATGTGCATGTGGTTTTGTATATTTTGTTGTCATCTGTTCCTACTGACACACAATAGCCTACTCTTCTTAAAATGGAGCAGGTTTTAACATGTGCACAAGTTGTTCTATGTACACTCACACACACACCCTAGATTTAAACAGTCTCATCTGAAAGACGTGCCTGTGTGCGTGTGTGCATGTGTGTGTGTACACACGTGTATGTCTGTGTGTACATGCACGCGGCTGTGCAATGTTAGTATGCTATCTCTTCTAAGTATTATAGATTATGCCAGATTCAGACTAAAAACTGTGTACATGATGTATTTGATTATGACTTGTTACATCGTAAAAATATCAATATCATGACATAAAAAACTTTCAAAACACACTGGAAAAATCCTTAGCAAAAGTACTAAGAATATCTACTCTATTATTCATATTGTAATGCCTGTCAAGTGACTGAAGTGAAGTACAATCAGGATAATTTTGAAAATACCAATGATTTCAGAATAAATTTAAAGCAGTTTGGAATAATACCCTGGGCCAAATCATTTCAATTGATTGGACAGAATTATACTCAAACACATTACTACAGTATAGTGTCGCTGAAATAACTATAATAATAATGGCAATGAGACTGATAACATGTAGAAATCATTCTGCAAAAGTCTGAACTAGACTGCAGCTAATGACAAAGTGAGCATTTTTTAAAACCTGTTGTTGAAATACTGTTGTCACTTAAAAAAGAAAATGTCTTCTATCATGAAACTCAAAAAAGTCAACAGTTTTTAATAAACCAAATCAAAATATAACAGTAACACTCTGATGTTAACACTTCCTCCCCTCTTTTTATTCACATTCCTCAGCTATATTATATAGCTCTGAGGTTCATCAATGGGGAGGTTTTGCAATATATATCAATGCAACTTTTTGCCCTCCATTATAGTCAAGTGTTATATTCTGACTGCAGGGATAGTGTCTAAACATAACACCACTGTGCATGCTTTTACCAAAAAATTGTTAACTCTTCCAAATGGCATGCAATGGCCTACTCCTTAGAGAGGTAGAACATGTTTTAACACTGCAAGATTAAATAAATGGGTTTGTACATGGAACCTTTGGGGGGGGGGGGGGGGGGGGGGGGGGGGGGTTGTTTTTAGGTCTCACCCAAAAGACTTTTTGGTAAGTGGAGTCAGTACTGATGTTAACTCAATCCCCTGGCACGAGTGTTTGGGCAGTGGTTCAAATCCATGCTGTCAAACTGTACGCTCAACACTTTAACAACTGGGCTGGTCTGTCTCTCCAACACTGCATTCTAATTACAAAAGATCAACTGCTCACTTGTTAAAACTCATCTTATTTTACAATGCATTTGCCCAGAACATTATATCAATCTAAAGAATTCAAAGTTTAGTGTCATGACTTACAACTTGATGATGTGAGGATGTCGGAACAGCTTCAGGTTCTGGATCTCGCGACGAATCTTTCCGACAACATCGAGACTTTTAATTTTCTGTCGGTTCAGAATCTTGACAGCAACCTTGTGTTGAGTCATCTGGTGGGTGGCAACTATGAACAAATAAAAGAAAGGAATGTATGACAATTTGTTCCTAATAATTTTTCAACAAAATATGCTATACCAGAGCTATTTGCTAGTTCAGCCTTAGTTCAGCAGAGGTTTTGGGGGTTGTGTGTGTGTGTGTGTGTGTGTGTGTGTGTGTGTGTGTGTGTGTGTGTGTGTGTGTGTGTGTGTGTGTGTACATGTGTGTGTGTGTGTACATGTGTGTGTGTGTGATGGAATACAGGTGGCAATCTGAAGAGGGGGGGAGGGAGAAATTTTGAAGAGGGTCAATGTCCCAGGAGTCTGCCTGTAGCTGATCTGAAAGCAGTTGCAGATTGGATGATCTGGACAATCAGTTTTTCCATCAGCTTCCAGTCACTGAGTCAAACTCAAACATACTTTGGGGGGGGGGGGGGGGGGGGGGGGGCTACCAGTGCACTCTGTTCTATTACTAATACTGTAATACTAGTGTCACACTTAACATAACTTTATGCTGCACAATGTACCCATAGAAACTGCTGATGGTTTGTCAGGCAATGTTTAGAACTTCTGTAGCTGGTACTGGCATTGGATTGGATAACATCTAAGTTAGTATACAATGATGCTGTTGCCAGAGTTTGGATAGGAAGCCAAGTGTTGCACTTGCCTTCCTGCAAATTATATGACGTTTTAATACGACTGTGACGAGAGAAAAAAAAAGAAAAGAAATAAGTAGGTCTATCTATAAGGAAGTAGTCAGCTGTTGATCACATTGTCAGTCAGAACAGCTACGTTCCTTTGCAAAACAGACTATTTACACGTGCAAATGAGATGCTATTGATGACATCATCATGATCAAGTGCAGTGCTGATATCCTGCAAATTTGAGGTCCTGCACAAGAAGCATATCAATGCATAACATTAATTACCCACGACTCAGACTAGATGCAGACAGTCTGCCTGCAACAATGTAGCCTCATGGTCAGGTCGTCTCAATTTCACTGGATGACCTTTGCAGACGTCTTCGACGTAAACAACCTAAAACTTCGGAACTGTCATCACCGATTTACAATCTTTGCAACAGCAAATACTCTCGATTACCACGGTATATAATGTCACAGAAAACACCATCAAGTACTTACTTTTTACTTTGCCAAAGGTACCAACACCCAGGGTGTCCCCTAGAATGTAGTGCCCGATTTTAACTTGGGCTTGTGCCTGCGACTTGCCATCTGTCTTGTCCGCCATATTGGCTGGCTGACTATCGGGTCATGGAAAACTCGGTCATAACCTCAAACGGTTTGATTGGGCTAGCTCTCAATGGGATGTTTTTTTGGAATAACAGTTAGCATCAAGCAGCAACATCGTTTTGGGAATAATGCAATAAGAAATAGATAGCGTATAGTATATAAACAATTTTAGGTTATTTTTTCTTTTCCTTGCTCTTCAGTATTTCTAAAAAGACAAAACCTCAAAATTTTCTCCGAAACTAAAAATAGATTGCAGGCTACACACCTGCTTTAGATGTTGCAACTTTTTTCTTGTTTTGAATTTTGCTAATTTTTCATTTGTTTTTCCTAAATGACTCTAATATTCACACGGCATGTACTAAAGCATCCACATGAATAAAACCACTTTTTGTAAAATACTGGCCTCTGACTCAAGATTCATGTCATTTTGCACAAATTTGGTAGGTTTGAAATCTTTGAACATTTCAGCAAACACAGTTGTCGTCTGCTAGCTTCCTAACCTCAATATGCATGCGGAGGGTCAACACTGTAGGAACACAAGTAATCCTCATTTGGTGTTAACTTCGTAACTATATGGTATTGCTCTACGTTCTCAAACCCCAAAACAAATATACAGTGCATTTTTTTCAAACTTTTAAGACCGTGAAAATAAACAATTTTTTTTTTTTAGACCAGGCCTAACAAACACTCTTTGACTACTTGACCCGCAAGCTAATACAGGAGTGTAGCCAAAGCTGATCATTACCTCCCCCCCCCCCCCCCACCCGGAAGCTGGGCTAAAGCTTGAATGTAGCTGGTAGGGCCTACGTTGTTGTCATCACCAACACTGCATGTTTTTGTCAAGTCAAGTAAAATATTTATTTTTTGAAGCACGTGTGTGAGGAAAAATGTTCAGCACGAAAGAATATTTGGATAGGAGAACAGGACCAGATGATGTGGATAGATTTCACTATTTACAGGCATTGGTGACAGAATATCAAGACACTGAAGATGAAGGTATGAGTATATATATATATTTTTATTGCTGTAGTTTTTGTTTCGTCCTTGGTCAGAGCATCGAGGCTCAGCAATGCTTTCAGATATCATTATCTGGTTTCAAACTCACGCACGCGCGTGCGCACACACCACTCACACACACACCACACACACACACACATACACACACACACAAGCACCACACACACACACACACACACACACACACACACACACACACAACACACACACACACACACACACAGTGACACACACACACACACACACTCACTCACTCACTCACTCACTCACTCACTCACTCACTCATAAGAGACTTGTAATATTGAATTAAAAATTGATTTCAAGGATAATGGAATAAACATTCACTTATACTGTTATAGAGATTATGTTTTATTTGGCAGAATCACAGGGTTTGAATTTAAGATCAACTCTAAACCCTTTGTTCTATTTCATGTATTTCATTTGCGTTCCTGCCGTATAACTTCACCACTAGTAACATCATCTACAAACTGTATTTAATCTAAGTTACACTTACACTACTGAATTACTCCATACACTATTTTAGGCACTGTTCAAAAGAATACTCTCCTGGGGGGACGGGATAGCCTAGTGCAGTAGTGGTCAGAACATTGCACTCAAAATTGGACGATCAGGGTTTGATTCCGTTCGAGGGGATTTTTCCCCTGGAGTTAACATCAGTGCTGACCCCACTCTCCCCAAAAGTCCTTTGGATGAGACTATAATTAGTATAAACTGAGGTCCCATGTACAAATGCACACAGAACATCTTGTGCACACATTAAATCCTGTTCCACTTTTCAGAAGAGTAGGCCGTTGTGTGCCAGTGGGAACATGACAAGATTTACAAAACTGCATACACAAGGGGACTGTAAAAAAGCACCTAAGTGCTTATTCCATTATCCTCAATATAAAAGAATAAATAAAAAAAATAAATAAACTTAAGTAAAACTATAACTATAAGACACCATTGTGTGTGTGTGTGTGTGTGTGTGTGTGTGTGTGTGTGTGTGTGTGTGTGTGTGTGTGTGTGTACCGTTATGTGTGTATGTGTGTTTGTAAGGGGTGGCGGTAGTGGTGGTTTTCCAGTTTTTTTTATATTTTGTCACCAAAATCACTAACAAATCATAAGTTATACCAATGGTAAATAATGTGTTAGAATTCATCACATTTATATATTGTTTGTTACAGATTGCAAGCAGCAAGTGCTGGCTAACCTTGCCAATTTTGCATATGACCCCATCAACTATGAACACATACGCCGACTGAATATTCTGGATCTCTTTTTGGGTTAGTTGTGCTGTTTTAAATGTTCTTTTTGACGAAAACAGTGAATGCTTAGCAGACTTTAGGCATTGCATGTGCTATGATTAGAATAACTTGTGTTTTTTGTTGAACACTGTTTGTTTTGATTACTAGTATCCGGTCTCTTTTTGTCTCCTTTTCTTGCATGATTGCTTTTGCTGATGTGAATGAAAGGTAAAAATTCAGCTGCAAAAGTAGCCTAGTTTTATAGATGACAGTTGACTGTAGATTTACAGTGAGTCGGTGAGTCATAGTGTATTCAAATAATTTTGTTTTCTTGTTGTGATAATATCCACATTAACTGATTTGGTTAGCAATTTTTACTTTAGATTGCACCATTTGTCCCTCCCTTTCGTCTTTTCAAACCTTTTTTGATTAATTACCTTTACACTAGTTTCATTTATTCTATCATATTTTTTGCCTTTTCATTTTAGATTGATTTTGTTCATTGAAAATAACTAATGAGTAATAAGTCAATTCTAATTCATTGATGAAACTAAAAAAAAAAAAAAAAAAAAAAAAAAAAAATGAAAATTATGGTAAACATTTCTAAAGTTCAGTTTGGAAATATTTGATTCTCCATCTCTAATGCACTTGAAGAATACTGTGGTCAGAGCAGTGGGAAATAATTATGGCCTCAGTTATAAAAGCTGTCATAGTGACAGTGTCAGAGTATTGACTATTGTAAGCATAAAAAAATATTATGCAAGGCCTTGTAGAGGTAGACACAGAACCCCTACATCAGCTAATGGTGCTTACCACAGTTCAGAGACAGGTCTAGACATGTGTCCATTGGGTAAGTAACACTTGCTTGCTATGGGAAGAAGCCAGGGTCAGTCCATCACCTATGAATTTATTTCAGATGTTGGCTGCTATCATATCAACTTCCATGTGATTTCCATATTAATTTTTTTTAGTCAGTTTTTTGCAAGCTTAGTCTTGAGATGTATAAAAGTAATTTGAAAACTAGTTAGTAGTATGGCACCATTGTTACTTTATTTTATTTTATTTATATTTTATTTTATACCACTTTATGTCACAGCAGAATTCTCTGCGTGAAATTCGGGCTGCTCTCCCCGGGGAGAGCGCGTCGCCACAAGTGCAGCGCCTACCCTTTTTTTTTTTTTCCCCTCAGGGATGGTGTCTAAACACGACACCTGTGTGCATGCTGGTTTTTTAATTTTAATTTTGTCATCTGCTCCTACCGGCACACGATGGCCTGCTTTTCCGAAAGGCGGAACGGGATTTTAATGTGTGCGCAAGATGTTCTACGTCCGTTCGCACATGGGACCTCGGTTTAAAGTCTCATCCGAACGACTATTTGTGTCAAGTTGATATAAATGCAGTCTCAATTTATTAATGTGGGGTAAAATATTTGTGCTCAGATTCCTTGGAGGAGAAGGATGAAAAACTTGTGGAGTTTGGCTTGGGAGGCCTGTGCAATGCATGCCTAGGTAAGTTGGCTGTGAGATGTGAGCATTTTGAAAATCTACAGCATAACTTAATACATTTGTTATTATGAGTGTTACACATGTACAGTCTTTAAATTTTACCACTGTCTTTCTAAATTTGTGTCCATGTGCACACACAGACACACACACACGCACGCACACATGCATGTATGCATACACACACACACACACACCACACGCACACACGCACAACAACACACAGACACACAGACACACACACAACACACACACACACACACACACACACACACACACACACACACACACACACACTCTCTCTCTCTCTCTCTCTCTCTCTCTCTCTCTCTCTCTCTCTCTCTCTCTCTCTCTCTCTCTCTCTCTCTCTCTCTCTCTCTTTTGAATTGTGTGTTTGTTTGCAAAATATGTATGCATAATTTGTGTGTGTGTGTGTGTGTGTGTGTGTGTGTGTGTGTGTGTGTGTGTGTGTGTGTGTGTGTGTGTGTGTGTGTGTGTGAGATTGAATCCTTTAGAATTAAAGTTGACTATGATCTTGTATCAGTTTCAAAGGTGTAGAAGAAAAGATACTTGATATAGTTCAATTGCTTTCTGTTAACTTGACAAGTGCAGTTAAGAAAACAGGTACATCTCGGGTTTTCATACTGGTCTCACATGTAATGATCAATATTTCCATGCATCGCAGACCTGTACTTGCAATTGTTTCTTTTGCGACTTGCCTGACTTATTTTTAGTTAAATTACATACTTGATGATGTGTAAACTTGTATACCTTTGGTTTGGTTTTACTTTTAATCATCCATGTAAATATCTGTTTCTTTTCCACAGATAAGAAGAACAAAGACTACATTTTGAAAAATGGAGGTGTACCCTTGATCGTAAAGTGCTTCTCAAGGTGAGCTGGGAATTGCTGATGATTATGGATTATGAATCAGATGTTGTGTATAATGTGCACGTGTATGATTTGTGTGTGTGTGTGTTGTGTGTGTGTGTGTGTGTGTGTGTGTGTGTGTGTGTGTGTGTGTGTGTGTGTGTGTGTGTGTGTGTGCGTGCGCGCATGCAGGTCCACACACACACACAATCAGTGTTGCTGAATAAACTTTAATGCATCATGTAGAGTATGGAATCCGTCAACAGGAGAGGTAAATTTGCCCTGTCAGATTTCTTACAGTATTTGGTGTATTTGTTTTTCTGAGCCAGTAGTGTCCATGATAGCTAAGTGACTTTTTTTTTAAAGTGATTAATATTTGGTATGGGTTTTTTTGTTTTTTTTTATATCTGTTGTTTCATTGATTTTTAAAAAAAAAGTGTTGAATTTATATTGGTGTCTGTTATATTCAGCTCTTACAGTTTTTTTTTTTAAAGCAATAATTGTGTAATGTGTGTTTACTATGTTTTAATGATTTTTTTAACAACTAATAATTATATGCTGATAATAACAACAACAGCAATAATGTTGATGGTTATGACAATAATAATTATGATAATGATGATAAAAAAAAATGTATGGAATCTATATAGTGCTGAATCTTGTAATGTAAAGCAAAGAGATCAAAGCACTTGCATATCATTTTGACACATGCAACTGTCCACAAATAGTAGAATTTACAGAATTATGTCAAAATTATACATGCACGTACACACTTGCAGTGATTGGAGTATTGTGTGATGGAAGGACTGTTGCTAAACAGTTAATCACTGAATGTAAAATGAGTCTTTGATGTGATATTTTTCTATATGATTTTTATCTATGATGTCCATTGAGCAGTTTTCTTCTTTGTATGAAAGGCACATACAAACAGTTTGTTATCATTGGTGTTTATTCATGGTATTACTAGTGGTATTATTATTATTTGTTGTTATGATGATGATTGTTATTATGATTTTGACTTTTTTTGGCATTGATAGTGTTTTGATAACCTGATCTCAGGTGAAAAGAAATCCCATTGATGAAAAAGAAAATCTGGTTTGTTGGTTTTTAGTGCTAGTGAAGAAACTGTGATGTCGACCATTACGACCTTGATGTACCTGGTCACGCCCCAATCCCAGGCAGGTAAGTTGTTATTTTGCCAGCATACCTGGGCTTTAGTTCTTGCAAGCATTCTAATGAAAGCACAGAAGCTCACAACAAACCTACCTTTTTAACTCAAGCTTGAGATGTGTGTGTGTGTGTGTGCGTGCGTGCGTGCGTGCGTGCGCGTGTGTGTGTAATATATATTTTTTATTTATCCAGTTTTGGTTTTATCCTTGTGCAGCTATTAATCCAAGGGCAGCCATATTATGCTATAAGGAAAGATATATTCTGTCTTCAAGGAAATACATGACTGGCAAGGATTTGTAAGATTCATTCTGTGTCATTGAAATTGCTTCACTATTTCATATGTGGCACACATACACACCCATACATACATACAGAGAAGTGTCTCAGCATTAAAAAGTAAGATCACTTATAAGTAGTCACTCTGGGTATATGTACAGGTTAGTCATGGAGTAGTTTAAAATGTTAGATTATATATCAAAATTCTCTCTATCAGACTTCTGATTTTCCAGGTTTGTAAAATGCAGTACAAAACGAACAAAATGAACGCATGTATTTCTTGTCGTTTTATTTATTGCCCTTTGATTTGTGTTATTTCCAGACATAACAGTCCTGCTGTTGTGGAATGCATGCTGAGGTTTGCTGCCTGCCCCAACACAAGACTCAGCAACTTGGCCACGGTTTTTCTGGAGGTACGTACCACCACAGCTTTTTTTTTTTCCCTCTCTGCCAGTTATTGCTCATTACTCATATATATATATATATATATATATATATATATATATATATATATATATATATATATATATATATATATATGTTTCAACTCATTTAGTCATACTTTGGACATAAGTAATGAAAGTTATAAAAAAAAAAAAAGAAAGCCAAAAAAAAAAGAGTAATGAAAGTGTATATGTTCTCTTGGACACAATCCAAACGTACCAAGCATACCACAGCAAATCACCTGCAAAATTTCAAAATGTGAAACCCCAAATCTAGATCAGAAATGAGTAGTTTACAGTTTTTGCATACATATCTCTCCAACTTGTAAAGTCAAGTCACTGGTATTTTTGGTTTTGCTTGTTCACTCACACTTTTCTCTGTCTTTGGGGGTTTGTGAAAGTATCTAAAAACTTACATCTGACAAAGGGTCAGACCTTTTGACAATATGAATCTGTTGGAAATTTTGTAATTTGACATCAAACAATCCATCATGCATTATTACAGACTTTTGAGAACATTTGGTGGGATGCAGAGGCAAAGTCTCAGTAGTTCAAAGAAACACATGAAAGAGAGTGGTCAGGGGAGCTAAGAGGGGAGGGATTTTGTCTGCAAAATCATCTTTAATTGTTGGGTTATTTCTGTCAATCCTTACAAAAGTATGTTCTCAGCTGCTTTATAATGGAATGTTTAACTCTAGGTCTTACTACCATGCTTTAAAATCTCTTTCAGAAAAAGTGATGATTCATTTTATTTGGAATCTTTTGTGATATTTCTTTTATGTATATATATATATATGACCTTAAACTTTGATTGATGGTAATTAGTATTTTGCAGTTTTACTATTTTGACACGTCTTTCGGAATTCATTTAGATAATTACTTAGTAAAATTTTGGTTTGTCAGAATTTTTAGATTTGATCAATTTTTGTTTTGAAAATGTTGAGATTTGATCAATTTCTGTTTTCAGTATCTGAAGATTTGATCAATTCCTGTTTTTTAAAATGTTGCCTTTTGATAAATTCTTGTTCTCTAAATTTTCAGATTTGATCAGTTTTTGTTTTTAGAATTTTGAGATTTGATCAATTTTTGGTTTAAAAAATTGTTTGATTTCTGATCAGTTTTTGCTTAAAAGATTTTTTGAGATGTGAAATACCGTTTGTCCTTTTCCAGGATTACTGCAGTCCCAAACAGATAGAGGAGGCACGGGAGTTCCAGAAACAGATGGCCAAGCAGTATGAGCAGAGTGAACCGGGCCCTTCAACCTCAGCTCTGGACACATCTTGATGCCGTCCTATCCACAGTGCACAAATCTTTCACTGCTCAGTCAGTGGTGCTATATTTAGTGCGCCCTTTCCTTTTACCTAGTCCAAGAGTGGTCAGTTGCTGCTATAATTAGCACTGGCTGGCCCCACATCTGGACTGGGATGGGATGCATTAATTAGCAGCTGAAAGGAGCTGAAAGTGGGGGAAACTGACAGCTGTGTATCAGACCATCTTCAAACTATGGGCAGCAGCTCAGGAAGACCCCATTTTCCATCTCTCAAACCTTCCAGGATGTATGTCCCTGTTGGAGGACTTTCTCCTTTCCAGGATAGATGTCCCTGCTCCTTCCCAAGATGTCCCTGCTCCTTCCCAGGATGTCCCTGCTCCTTCCCAGGATGTCCCTGCTCCTTCCCAGGATGTCCCTGCTCCTTCCCAGGATGTCCCTGCTCCTTCCCAGGATGTCCCTGCTCCTTCCCAGGATGTCCCTGCTCCTTCCCAGAATGTCCCTGTTGAACGACTTGCTCCTCTCTGCTGTCTGTCACAGCAGTGGAGTCAGAAGGGGCCTTTGCTGAGCAGACCTGTGCACCCCCATGCTGCTGATTTTAGTGTCAGTTTTTTGTGACAGTGTCCAGTGTTTCTATATTTTCATGTTGTATGTGATACAGTTGTTCAAAGTGAAAAGAATTTGTCATTTGTTTGTTTTTATTCATTTATCTTTTTTTTATATTGAGGATAATGGAATAAGCACTCGTGTGCTTTTTTAATCCAGTCCCCGTGTGTATGCAGTTTTGTAAATCTTGTCATCTGTTCCCACTGGCACATGATGGCCTGCTCTTACGAAAAGTGGAACAGGATTTAATGTGTGCACAATATGTTTTGCGGTTTATAGTCTCATCCAAAGGACTTTTAGGGGGGGGGAGTGTGTGTGTGTTTAATTCATCGTATAATGTCCAGTATTTTTCAGTATTTTCGAGTGCTATTGTTATATATAGTTTTTTAAAAGTGAAAAATACACTTTTGTAACTGCAATTCTTTTTGTGTTGTTTTCTTAATTTTGTTTTCTTCTTTGAGATTAAAAAAAAATTTTCTTACCCATTATACATAAAGTTGGGGTTTTTTTTTGTTTTAACTCACTGACAAAGCAAATCTGTACAGCTTTGACAAAGGGATTCAGGTCAGACTTTTGAAAAAAAAAAAGAAAAAAAGGGGGTTTTAAGATTTTCAAAAAGGAAAATATCAAAATAAGTCAGTGTGTAAAGTTACCAACACACTATCCTTTTCAACCTTATGGTTTCTGCAAGCCTTCGAGGTTTCAATCACAAAGACAATGCACACACACTTGAGTGACAAAACGGCGTTGACAAAACTGTTTTGAATTTGTGCTTCATAAATGCCCTCTTTTATTGTTATCAAATATGTAAACAGTTTGTATAACTGTGTGAATATGAGGTAAGAAAAGAGTTGAAGAAGAGTTCAAGCTCCAGTTCAAGAGCTGAATTCAACAAATGTTAAATGCTCGCGCACACACACACACACACACACACGCAAACAAAACTTGGAAAAAAAAATGCTAGTATTGACATTTAAATGACCCTTTATTCTCTGCATTCCAAAATAAAAGCATGACCACACAACAAATGGTCATTGGAAGAGGGGAAATGCTTCCTCACATACATCACAATGAACACAAGACTTTACTTTTAATTAAGACTGATATACAACTAACCAGTATGATGCTGAACATTTAAAAAAAAAAAAAAAAAATCTATCAGCATCTATCTCACTTTCTCTGGCCATTTCCTTGAGGTTGTATGTATAAAGCACCCTTCCTCTGTAAAAAGTGGTAGGCACATCACCAAGTGACAGATTGCTTGCCATAGTACAACACAACAAATATCTTCAACAAAATTCACAATTTCATTGATTAGTTAAGACCAAGCTTTCCACAACTAGTTCAATGCATTTTTCTTGGCTTCACAGTTCTCGGCTTTCACCCACACGTCTGCACTCTGAAAATTGTTCAGGCAAAATGCATTTCCAATCTTAACAGAAGGAAACAATTTAACATATTTTGAAAATTTGTCCATATCAAAGCACTTTTTAAAACTTACACTAAATGAAAAAAAAAAGCAAAAAAAAAAGCTGAAGACAGGGATTTTGTGCCACACTGAAGTTGCTGTTGTCGTACCACCATGTTTCGATCTTATGTGCAGTGCTCAATGCAGGTGAACCATCCACATCACAGATCCTAACATACAGTGCTGTTTGGAAACTTTTTCTGATGAGTTTTGTAGTAGCAGACTGCAGACAGAAAGATCACTATAAGCACAGCACCTCTGTTGTCCTCGTTCTATCTGAATACCACCTAAAAACTCACAACGTCTGAACAGACCCAAGTTTCAAGATAATCCGAGTTTGTTTTGATGGAGGTGTTCCCATTCACGTGGCAAAAAAAAAAAAAAAATCCAGGCAAATGTTAAGTGTCTGAGGTACATGTATCTAGAAGCGCTCCAGTCTGGCATGGACCCCTTTGAACTGGGAGAGGAGAAGGTTGACGCTGGGATCTGGTTTCATGGCTTGAAGCTCAATCAGGTATGTGGACACAGCGTCAGAACACACACAGGCCAAATCGCCGTCTGAAACCAAACCAGCATATTTTCTGTGACCTTTTACATTGATATCTAAGTACGTAATAAACATTGGTATGAATTCTTTGATATGGTTTTTAAAATGTGGACACTCTCTTGATTAAAAGATGTAAACCTGATTTCATCTTCAGAATTTTTATAGTAAAAACAACAAAAAAACCCCAATCCCCCCCCCCCCCCCCAGCCAGGCTCGATGCTGCTTAACCTTAACTAAAGGAAAGCAAGTGCTCTGACCACTGAGCTATCCCATCCCCTGTGTAATAAAACCAGGTTAATTGATATACACACAGCAACATTTCAAACCAAGAAAAAAACACCAAAAATGCCCACCTGTATAACATCGAAACGCTATGCCCCGGGAGAGAGCAGGCCAAATGTAACATTTAAAAAAATTGTTCTGGGACAATACACACTATAAACAACAAAGATCTTGATAAAAAAATTCTACAAACTATCTTGATAAAAATCTACAAACTATGCAGCCATTGCCACTCAAAACACTACACCTACATCTGGTGCCCCCCTGTTCTCTCCCACAGCCGCTAACTGCGCTATAACCCAGCCCCCTTTTCCCCTGCATGATGTTTACCTGTCCTGGGGCGGGGTGAGGGAGGGGTTGTCAGCCAGGTGAGACAGCAGGGCATGCAGCACTGTCAACAGGTGGTAAGGTTTCCGCACCGTCTGCCAGAAAGGGTCCTGTTGCAACAACAACAACAAAGTGTCACACTTTACCGGGATCAGTGACTGAACCAGTTCTACCCCATGCAACCCCCCCGCCCCCCCACCGCAAAAAAAAAGAAAAGAGAAACCAGCTAATAGGTGAGATCTATAAGAAAAAAAATGTTTAAAAATTACACACTGCGACAAAAGTTTTAAAAGTTACACTTTTGTACAGAATATCAGACCTGTGCACCCCCTTACTACTGATTTCAGTATTTTCATGGCAATTTTCAGTATTTTTCACTGAGTTTCAGTATTTTTGCGCGTTGTTCGTGACAGTTTTTCAACATGAAGCATAAATGTCTTTTTTTAAATTTGGTTTTTGTCTCTGTATTTGTTTGCTCATCCCCCTTCCAATTTCTTTCCATTGTACAAAAGCTCATAAGCTTTTTCTTTTATCAACTAGCAAATCTGGACAGGTCTGATGACTTAAGTGATGTAATATACAGAGCGTAGAATTGGGAGAGAGAAAAAAAAGAGGAAATTAAGCCGGGGTCCAGGGGCCGCTTAGGCCCTGGTGGGGTGCAGGGGCAAAGCCCCGCTGGGGGACCCAGGGGGGCGAAGCCCCCCGGCCGAAAACGATTTTTCGCATTTTAAAGGCAGTTTGGAGGCCTCTTCAGGCACCATTTTGTGCAATGTGGAGGCAAATGTGTGTGTGTGTGTGTGTGTGTGTGTGTGTGTGTGTGTGTGTGTGTGTGAGACTCAGACCTTCCATAAAGAACCACCAGAGTATGTCAAATTTGTTTTTAAAAGATCTATTCTGGGTAGCAGTAATATAAGTTTGTGTGTACCACTGTGATGGTTAATGGAAAACGTGGAGAGAGAGAGAGAGAGAGAGAGAGAGAGAGAGAGAGAGAGATCAATACACTCTCTGGTGAAGATTTAAGAAGATCCTATGCCTTTCTCATTTTATTTTTAATCTGATTTCGGTGAGGACTCACCATGACAGTTTGCATGGCCAGAAAACAAGTGCTGTGTATGTGTGTGCTCTGCTGCTGTCCAGTACAGCACCAGAGCGGAAGCCGTGTTCCGTACGATATAACTTCAGAGCGAGTCTTGATGTAACTTCAGAACAAGTCACTTTGCCGTTTTAACGATCAACTGATTTTTCAAAGATGCGAGAAATTTTACTGTTCCATGATTTTCCAAGAAATCAGCGCTTCTATAAATGAAGAGCCGTGGTTTGCTATGTTCCGACCGCATTCCAATTTTCGACACCACTTGCGAATGAAAGTTTAACTTTCACTAGCGAGTAGCCTGATGCAGAGAGGTAGCAGAGACGTAGCGCAGGTTTCAAACCTTACTCAGCAAAACAAACAGCCAATTTTGCTGCTTATGCATCTATATCCGCAACTGTACCTCTTTTAGCCCCATCCTGGCCTGTTAGCGTCATTTTGCATTCACTCCGCGTCTTTCTTTGCTTATAAGTGAATCAGTTTGGTCTGTTTCTCCGCGAAAGTTTACGGCGCTTTCCGCCATTTTGTTTTGAAGATACTGTTGTGCACATGCGTCATCAGGGGAGATAAGTAACTGAACGAGAGGGCCTAGCAGACGACGAGATGAACGGCATCGCAGAACGATAGAAGACGACGTTTTCGATTTCCGGATTTTTCGTTGACAAAAATCGGATTTTGATTAATAAAATCGTATTTCCGTATTTTCCTACTTTTTCCGGAACAAATACGGAAAAATACGGAAGGTGCACAGGTCTGGAATATGTTAATAACAGACACTAATGCAATAAAAAAAAAAGACACAAAACATGTTAATCATTAAAGTCAACAGACAGAACACGAGTCTATAAGCGTCGTATACCTACAGTGACCAGTTTATTAGTGACACCTATAGATAAAAAAACAAAACAACAAAAGAAGACATGGATGAAAAACAAGTTCAAAATTATGTGACTTGTGGACAGAAGACACGTAATCAAATAACATCTATAGACAGAAAGAAGACAAGTTTTCAAGTGACAACAATAGACAGAGGAGAAGTTTTACATGTAACATCCACAGAGAGCAACATTATAAGACATATAGTTAAAACTATGGATGACACTGTGGACAGAAAACAGGTTTCTAAATCACTATGGACAGAAGACAAGTCAATAAATCACACTATGGACAGAAGAAAAGTCAATAAATCACACTATGGACAGAAGACATCTATAAATCACACTATGGACAGGAGACAAGTCAATAAATCACACTATGGACAGGAGACATCTATAAATCACACTATGGACAGGAGACAAGTCAATAAATCACACTAAGGACAGCAGACAAGTCAATAAATCACATACAGACAGAGGACAAGTCTATTTATAAATGACACTACAGACAGAGGACGAGCCTATAAACCACACTACAGACACATGACACCAGAGGACAGGAGGGAGAGAGGGAGGGACACTGACCCTGGACTTGAAGAGCCGGTCATACAGCTCCAGAAGCTTGGCGGGGGGCACACCCACCTCCATCAGCGCCAGGAACACCCAGCGCTGGTTCACCTCCTGCTCACAGCTCTTCTGCTCCAGCTGACGCAGCACGAAGGCTGCACAGTCAGGAATGGTGTCACACACACATGTTGAAACATTCATAATATTAGTGCAATAGTTATATTGAAACCTTCACATGAATGTTATGGCTGCACAGTCAGGCATGGTGTCACACATACATTGAAACGTAAGAGTAGGCCATTGTGTGCCGGTGGGAACAGATGACAATATTTACACAACTGCATACACACGGGGACTGGATGGAAAAAAAAGTACTTGAGTGCTTATTCTATTATCCTTGATATTAAAGAATAAAATGAATTTAAAATTTTTTATTTTATTTTAAAAACCCATTACAATGTAAGTGCAATAGTTAACATGAATGCTATGACTGCAGAGTCAGGCATGGTGTCACACACACATAATGAAATCATAATGTTAGTGCCATAGTCAACATGAATGCTATGACAGTGTGTCACACACACACACATTGAAAGCTTCACATGAATGCTATGACTGCACAGCCAGGCATGATGTCACACAAAAACTGAAACGTGCGTGTGGATCTGTGGTCAAGAGGTAACACGCCTGCCTAGAAAGTGAAAGGTCCAGGTCAGGAGTGTGCGGTGGTTACATCTCCATTTAGGAAAAAAAACTTTTCCCCATCCATTAGACCATAAGTGGTGGTCTGGGTGCTAGTCTTTGGGATGAGACAATAAACTGAGGTCCCATGTGTTACACAAGATTATTCAGCACATGCAAGAAAAACAACCCACGGCATATACAGTTGTATCTGGCAAAATTCCGTTTAAAAAAAAAAAAGCCACTCTGATAGGGAAACAAATACAGTTCCAGACAGGAAAAGAGAGAAAACAATAATGGGTAGCGCTGTTCTTGTGATGACACACTCTCCCTGGGGACAGCAGCCCAAATTTCATGCAGGACAGAAGCGACAGGAGCGGAGATTTAAATTTCTTCGAGACAAAGTAGTATGAATTTTTTAAAACCAAACAAATGTGACTAAGCTGAGAGAAAAAGTGTAGGCAAAACAACTTATAGCAAACAAACAAGATCCCCCCCAAAAAACTCCTGACAGATGAGCAATACAGGAGGCAGAGTTCTCACCCAGAGGAAAGTATCTCTCAGCAGACACATAGTTCTTCATGATGCCCACCAGACGCTCACTGACGCTGGCCAGCTGACCCCCAGAGGACAGTTCTGCAGGGGACAAACAGAAAAAATCACAATGATAAAGTGCTGCCTGTACAACAACCACAAAAACATGCTAATTGTTGACTGACGTCAGACTTAAGTGACACATTAATAAACCCAGCCCCTCCTCTGAAACCATGATGATTGCTGACAATGCTGTTGGCAAATACAAGCATATCCAAGACCCATGACAAATTTTACAAAACTGCATACACACGGGGACTGAATGTAAACAAGCACATGAGTGCTTACTCCATTATCCTTAAAATAAAATAAAAAATTTTAAATAAATAAATGAAATAAAATCAGCAAAAGAAACATGCTTTTAGCTGATAATGTTGATGGCAGACACTAAATATCCACAATATTTAGGCAATGAAAAAATGCGAATAGCTGACTGGACTATTGGCAAAGAGGGACATCAAATGTTTGTAACACATTCATCTATGACTCCAATTCCTAATTAAATAAGAGTAGGTTTTCCCCTCTTAGTGCCATTAGTACACCCCCAGGTATTCACAGTACACGAACACTAAAACGTCCATTACCTTTGTTGATGATGTTTTGCCAGAGGTTCTCAATGAGGGCACTGTCGTACAGACCGGCACAGTACACTATGGCCAGTTTGCACTCCCACAGGTCAAATCGGTCTGCGTATTCCTCGTACAACTGGAACAGTCAAACAACGCTTCTGTTACATTCTTCTTTATATCATTTTTTATAAACAAGTCAAACACAGGCAACCCCACAAAACGTCTCCTCTGCATGTTCATGTCTTGCAAAAAGATCACAAAGTTTATCACTTTATACTGAACAGTGAGTAAGTGTTTGATAAGGCACAATACATGACATATTGGGCAAATACAGTTGCAGACAGGAAAAAAGAAAAAAAATAATGGGTAGGTGCTGCTCTTTTGGTGACGCGCTCTCCCCAGGGAGGGCAGCCCGAATTTCAAGCAGAGAAATCTGCTGTGACATAGAGTGGTATAACATAAGATAAATACATAACACCAGGAAGAAAAAGAGGCAGACCAAGGAAGAGATGGGAGGACAACATCAGCGAATAGACAGGCCTAGAACTCAACAAAATGTTAAGAAAGGCAGAACAGAGAGAGGAATGGAGAAAACTGGTTGTCAAGTCTTCAGGGGTGCCCCCATGGTTGCCAGACTAAGGAATAGATAGATAGATAGATAGATAGATAGATAGATAGATAGATAGATAGATAGATAGATAGATAGATAGATAGATAGATAGATAGATAGATAGATAGATGGATGGATGGATGGATGGATGGATGGAGGGAGGGAGGGAGGGAGGGAGGGAGGGATAGATAAGATAGATAGATAGATAGATAGATAGATAGATAGATAGATAGATAGATAGATAGATAGATAGATAGATAGATAGATAGATAGATAGATAGACATGTCACCAAAGGACTCATTTTCCACACAAGTTTTCTTCATCCTAGCTGTACAATGCTGACTTACAGTGGTGATGTCCATGAGATCAGCCTGCAGCTGTTGCTGGGCGTCCCGCACATCCACCTGCACACTGGCCCCCAGAGAGTCGCCCACACGCTGCAGGCAGTTCAACACCTGAAGCTGCAGTCTGGCCACCTGCAACACCATCATCCGTCCTCCTAGGTGTGCATTACAGGTAACCAGGGTTACTGTTTCAGGTACAAGGATAAATGAGACGCTCCACAACATAACGAGTTGCTTTGCACTGGAGGTCAATTTTTTGTTATTACCATGTTGTTAATGTGCAATGAATAAGCTGTTCAATACAG
>CM060322.1:6081984-6089484 GCA_030674155.1 Stramonita haemastoma
TAATATATAGAAAAATATGAATAAAACAATGTTTCTTTCCATGTAATATGCAAGAAAAAAATGAATATAACAAAAAAGAAATAATATACTATAACAAGCACCTCACTTTTAAACAGACACACACAGCAGAAACAGACAGAAAAGCAAGGAGTACATTAAAATTTCCTCAGTCAAAAACAAAACTGCTTCTTTCATTTTAGAATCTGTGTTACTAGCTACTTCACACAGCACTGTGAACTTCATTCACTGTCAGACTGTCATGCAGAGAGTGACACTGACCTCCAGCAGGATGTCAGCTCTGTTGGTGCTGAACAGCCAGTCGTACAGCGCTGAGTGAAACAGAACGTCGTTTGATTTGAAGGCCATGCGTAGCACCTCTTCTTTCTGAAAAATAAAAACACACAAACAAAATCACAGCTGTCAGTTTGCCCCTACTTTCAGCTCCTCTCAGCTGCTAATTAATACATCCCAGCCCATTTTGAGCCAGCTGGTTCTGATTATAGCAGGAACTGACCACACTTGGACTAGGTAAAAGGAAGGGGTGCGCTAAATTTGATGCTGGATTTGTGCGCTGTGAAAAACAAACAATAGATATAATAGTATAAATGTCAGTTGTTTATTAGAAGGAATGGTAAGTGGAATGACAGATCATAAGATGCTGTCAACCCCATTATTTTAAAACCAACTTTGCTCATTCAAACACATCTCAATTCTGAAAAAAACACAATTAGCATCACCTCATAAAGTATTATAAACTGTGACATAGCTTTGTACCCTATTCCCCTTTCGCAACTTACTTTACAACGGAAAAAAAGCACAAAATAAGGACACCCAATAGCACACTAAAATACTTTTACAAGATGGGAAAAAATTAAAACATCCCAAGATCATAATGAACACTCAGTAAAATGAAAACCATTTGGAAATACTATGGGTTAAAGAATAACCTTTTTTTTTTTTTTTTTTAACTTATGTAATTTCAATAATAAGTCTGGTCACCACACACACACTTACACATATGCTTACTTACAAACACACACACACACACATTATACACACACACACACACACTTACACACACACACAAAACCATCCAAACGTAGGCAACACACAAAGACAGACTATTCAATCTTTTACTCTGGCTCACCACTACAACACATGAAACCGAAGGTGCATTTTTCTCACCTGCTGCTCTGCCTGTTCCGCTGCCATTCGGTTGGGGTCATGGGTTGGGGGTGGGGGGCCGGGCGACTTGGGCATGCTGGGAGATTGGGGCTGGGCAGTGGCCGCGTTCCACAGGTAGCCCAGTATTTCCGTCACACATTGTAGCACTCCATTCTGAGAATAAACTTACTTTTGAAACACAGATGTGGTGACTCTTTTTACAGTGGGTGGGTGAGTGGGTGAGTGTGAGAGAAAAGAAAGAGAGAGAGACACAGAGAGAGAGAGAGAGAGAGAGAGAGAGAGAGAGAGAGAGAGAGAGAGAGAGGAGAGAGAGAGAGAGACAGAGAGAAGAGACGAGAGAGAGAGAGAGAGAGAGAGACACAGAGAGAGAGAGAGAGAGAGAGAGAGAGAGAGAGAGAGAGAGAGAGAGAGAGAGAGAGAGAGAGAGACAGAGAGAGAGAGAGAGAGAGAGAGAGAGAGAGAGAGAGAGAGAGAGTGAGTGAGCGAGCGAGCGAGCGTGCGTGCGTGCGTGAGTGTGTGTGTGTGTGTGTGTGTGTGTGTGTGTGTGTGTGTGTGTGTGTGCATGTGTGTGCATGTGTGTGCATGTGTGTGCATGTGTGAGTGAATATGTGGGTGTGTGTGAGTGCACACATCCATCTGTGCGTGCATGAGTAAGTGTGTGAGTGAGAGTGACAAGACACACAGACACAAAGATAATAAGCAATAACCAGCCGCTATGGCGCAGCGGTTAGCACCTTGGATTCCAGACATGAAGGTTGTGGGTTCGATTCCCATAAGAGAGAGATAGAAACAAGACAAGTACAATGAATCTGAGTATAGCTGTGGCGGGGAGATTGAAATGAGCGGCATGGGAATCCTGGTACAGGGACGTCACAGAAGACAAGGCAGCAAAAAAAAAAAAAAAAAAAAAAAAAAAAAAAAAAAAAAAAAAAAAAAAAAAAAGGAAACAAGACAAGTAGAAAATAACCGCAAATCAACGCAGATGCCGAGGGGTTACCTGCTGATGTAGGCCTGCATGCCCTGTGTGTCTTCAGGCTGCTCTCCCTGGGAGTAGAAGTGGTGGGCGAGGTCGTGGGGGTCGTACTTCTTGGCCTCGGCCAGACAGAGCTCGAGGATGCCGGTGAAGTGGTTCACGCTCACCAGGCGGTGACACACCACGCCCAGCTTCAGGGGCGTCGTCACCGACTTCAGCAGCTGCCAGCAAAATAAATAATTTTTTTTAAAAAAAGAAAAAAGAAGCTGCAAGCAATCACCGTTTGTTTCATACTATGGTGTCAGTTGTATTGTGTTGTGTTGCACATTATTGTATTGCATTGTATTGTATTGCATTGTATTGTATTGTATTGTAAACCACTTTTAAGTAATGGCAGACTTCTCTTCATGAAATTCAGGCTGCTCTCCCCAGGGAGAGTGCATCAGCAAAAATTTCCACACAACTAGGTATAAGAAACCACTGTATTGTATTGTATTGTATTATTTTATATTGTATTGTATTGTAAACCACTTTTAAGTCTTGGCAGACTTCTCATCATGAAATTCAGGCTGTTCTCCCCAGGGAGAGTGCATCGCCAAATTTACACAATGACTAGGTATTAAAAACCACTGTATTGTATTGTATTGCATGGTATAGTTGTATTGTATTATACTGTATTGTAGGGTATTGTATTGAATACCACACTAAATCTTGGCAGACTTCTCTACATAAAATTCAGGCTGCTCTCCCCAGGGAGAGAGCATCGGCAAAAATTTCCACATGACTAGGTATTAGAAATCTACTGCCTTACAACCCCCCCCCAAAAAAAAACAACCCCAAAACAAAACAAAACAAAAAAAAGTCCTGCTGTCCAACCACCTCAGGGGTTAAAACAAAGGAATTTATAAAAACAGAACAAAACAAAGAAGTACACAAAGAGACAGGACAGAGTGAAGGAAGAGAGAAGCAGCGCCGCACCCTCAGAGCCTCTTGCAGCTGGCGCCTTCTCTCCATGGGGTCCTGTGTGGCCCTGGCCATCTGCAGAAGCTCATCAGCCTGCAACACAACACACCACACAGTGCACAAATCCAGCATCACTCTGTCAAGAGTAAGAAAGAAAGAAAGAAAGAAAGAAAGAAAGAAAGAAAGAAAGAAAGAAAGAAGAAAGAAAGAAAGAAGAAAAAGAAAGAAAGAAAGAAAGAAAGAAAGAAAGAAAGAAAGAAAGAAAATTCTTTCTTTAGCGTGCCCTTTCCTTTTACCTAGTCCAAGTGTGGTCAGTTCCTGCAATAAATAGCATCAGCCAGCCCCATCCTGGGCTGGGATAGGATGGGATGGATTAATTAGCAGGTCAGTGAAGCTGAAAGTGGGGGAAAGTGACTGCTGTGACCATCATCACACGACATTGTCCCTCTATCAATCATCTCACTATTTTTTTTCTTCTCTTGTTTTTTTTCCTTGCTCCTCATCTTGTAGAGCTCTGAGATTCACCAATGGTGAGATTTTTTGTGAATGTGACCCCACCCCCTCCACCTTTCCCCCACCAGGTAGCCATATTACGACTTTGGGGATGGCATCTAAATACGACACCTGTGTGCATGCTGGGTTTGGTTGTTTTTAGTTTGAATGTCTTTGAATAAGGTGTATTACTGGAGCTACGTATTGAAAAATACACACACACGTTGTGATGCATGTGCATTTAGCACACACACATAAACACACATGGACACACACAATACATGCACACACACACACACACGCCCCTAAGTGCAATACCTTGGAACAAGTAGCATCATCAGTGCTGTACAGGGAAGGACAGACTTCTCGTAACCTTCCACTGATAGCGTCCACTGTTGCATTGTCATCCAGGTAACGACCAATCAGACAGGTGATCAGGGCAGTGCACACCTGAAAAATGACCACAGCAGTCAGCTTTCTCTGAAGCTTCAAAAGGTATGTATCAAACTTTTTTTTCTTTTTTTTTTCTGCTGCCTCATCTTCTGTGATGTTCCCATCCCCCCACCACTCCCTTCAATCTCCCTGCCACAGCCACAACCAGATTTGTTATGTAGCATCCTCAGGGTTGTAAGTTCACAGGGAGCCCAACAATGTCAGACCGCCATAGAGCCACCAGCCAGAGGGGCCCTGCACTGCTGCTGGGTCACTTTGGTGGTGTTCAGTGGTAGACTTGCTCACTTAAGCTCCCCCCCACCCCTTTTTTTTTCTTACTATTTAAAAAAAAATTTTTTTTTTGCTCACTGAAGCTATAAGCCTGAATATGAACGGAAGAGCCTGGTGGTTTGAGTGTTGCGCATTGTGCTCGTGATCTGCCAACCTGGGTTCAAATCCCGTTCGAGGGGATTTTCCCTCTGGAGTTGAACATCAGTGCCAACTCCACTCCCTGAAGAAAGTCCTTCGGATGAGACTATAAACCAAGGTCCCATGTATAATTGCGCGCAGAACATCTCATGCACACATTAAAATCTGTTCTGCTTTTTGGAAGAGTAGGCCATTGTGTGTTGGTGGGAGCGGATGACAAAACTGACAAAACTGGATACAGAAATGGACTGGAGGTAAAAATGCCATGAGTGCTTACTCCCTCAAAAAGGTCTTGCAAAAACAATACTGCAGGCACTGTCCAAGGAGGAAGAAAAAGAGGCAGATCAAGGAAGAGATGGGAGGACAACATCAGCGAATGGACAGGCCTAGAACTCAACAAAATTTTGAGAAGGCAGAACAGAGAAAGGAATGGAGAGAACTGGTTGTCAAGTCTTCAGGGGTGCCCCTATGGTCGCCAGCCAGCCAGCCAGCCAGCCAGCCAGCCAGCCAGATAGATAAGTGATTAGGTAGGTAGGTAGGAAGATAGACAGACAGATAGACAGACAGAGACACAGACAGACAGAGACAGACAGACAGACAGACAGATCGATCGATCGATAAATAGATAGATAGATAGATAAGATAGAATGCTTATTCCATTACCCTCAACATAACAGAAATACGGAAAGACCAAAAAAACCCATCTTGGGCCACAGACACACACACAGACACACACAGTCACACTAACCTCCTTCCCAGTCAGAACGAGTGTTTTGAAGGCGAGGGACCTGAGTTGGTTCTGCAGGTCCTGGGAGAGGGCGGTGGCCAGCGTGTGGAACTGATGGTCCAGCAGCACGCGCCACAGCCCCAACACCTCCTCCACGCGGTGCAGCAGCTCCTGCACGTGCTGCAGCGAGATCTTCTCCACCCGGTGAGCCTCACCTGTAGGGGGGGGACCTTCTGCATCAAGCGCTGATGTATCATCGTTGTTCCTTTTGTATTTGTCCTTCATAGAAGGACTAAAGTGTTCTACTTGACTTGACTTGACTATCATTATTTATTTATTTATCTATTTATTTAATCACTTATATCGAGGATAATGGAATAAGCACTCAAGAGCTTTTTTTTTTATCCAGTCCATGTGTGTATGCAGTTTTGTAAATCTCATCATCTGTTCACACCGGCACACGATGGCCTATTCTTACGAAAAGCGGAACAGGATTTAATGTGTGCCTAAGATGTTCTGCGTGTGTTCGCACACGGGGCCTCGGTTTATAGTCTCATTCGAAGGACTTTTGGGGACAGTGGAGTCAGCACTGATGTTAACTCCAGGAGAAAAATCTCCTCGACCGGATTCAAACAGGCTTTGATATATCACGGTTGTTCCTGTCATATTATCTTTACCACAGCCTTTGATAAATATCACGGTTGTTCCTGTCAAAAGCTATGTCAGGGTTGTCTTTACCATAGGCTTTGATATATCATGGTTGTTCCTTCCATAAGCTGTTTGTTTGTCCATCGTGTTCGACGATGACCTCTAAAACAGCAGAGGAAGCAGATGCTATTTCGGAAATTGGGCAGAAATTTGATTATAGTGGAGGTGCCTTGACCACAGTACATCCCCACTCTCTCGGTCAAGAGGGCATAAGGACAGTCAGCAATGGAGATGTTCTCCAAAGGCCAACTAGCCCCCAGGGCTGCATTGATATATCATGGTTGTTGCTGTCATAAGCTATTTCAGGGTTATCTTTACCATAAGCTTTGGTATATCACCGTTATCCTTATAATACAGGTAATTTATACAGCGCTATATCTTGCAAAAACAAATCAAAGTGCTTGCATTCAACCTATACAACACACAAGCAACCGATAACAATTAACAGTCTTAACAAAATCGAATGTACGCACACATGCGCACACACACAGGCTCACACACACATGCACACACACAGGCTCACACACACATGCACACACACAGGCTCACACACACACACACACACACACACACACACACACACACACACACACACACACACACACACACACACACATTCTGGCTTTTATTTATTTTTTCCAAGTTTATCTGTTTTCCTTTGCTTGCTTTTTTTATGTATACTTCCATGAGTTTGTGATGGTTAGATCAGTTTTTCCTTTTTTCCTCCAATCATTTGTCCAAACAAACACACTGATATTAATTGGTCATTTCTTCATCTTACCTCATCTAAGAATATCACTTTCTAGTGGACAGACGTTAAAAATGAAGACATACACACACAAATATAAACCATTCGAACAAACACACAAGCATTTATAAGTAAACCATTCAGCCCACATGACCTGCACACTGAGCTCAACTCACTCTGCAGTTTCTTTCTTGTCTGTTCATCCATGGCTCCCTCTCCGAAGCGAAGTCTGGAAGGCACATGAGCTGGGGACATGCTAGATAAGAAAAAAAAACCAAAAAACATTTATATAGAAACATAATGATAAAGCATGATTTCTTCAAAAAGCTTTTTTAAAATTTTTTTTTTTAAATACTACATATACTTTGAGACTACAGAATTATCTGATGTCATATACAGGGTGCATACTCGAGTGGTTGCACTAAAAACATTCTAAGAGGTAAAGGTAATGGCGTCCCATAATCTATGTGGTTGTAGGGGAGCAAAGCACTAGAGACCTCAGTTTCTCTAGAAGCTAGCATGTTGAGGGCAGCGCCCATCTCCTCTCCCTTGCTGTTTACCTTCCTTGACCCTAAAGAGGCCAGGTACCCACTGACAGCTGGGTAAACTGGGGGACTATACTGAAGCTAAGGTGCGCAAATGGTCACACATCCAATTAGTAACCACGCTTGATGCTGCTTAACCTTAGCTTGGGGAAAGAGAGTGCTCTGACCACTGAGCTATCCTGTCCCCCAAAACATTCTATTTTTGCCAAAATTCAAATGACCACCAATATACAAAGACAGAAACTCCACATCTCTGAACTGATGCAGTGTCAAAAGTGGTCAAGCTGGGCAATGACTG
>CM060322.1:6091984-6109484 GCA_030674155.1 Stramonita haemastoma
AAGGTAGAGAAAAGAGCAACATAACCCCCCCCATAAAAAAATCGACAAAACAGTCGATATATGTGCATGTATTCACATTTTCTATAAAAATAAATTTCTAAATACTCAAAAATTTTCCTTGCTTTGAATCATTACAGGCAAATGAGACACACACACCAGCCATAATTTCTTTAATTCTTCGGAACATGAACCACACACACACCTGTACCTGCACCAAGACCAGAAGATCTAAGTAGCGCAGCCTGTACAGTTCTCACCTGGCATAGGGGTCATGGAGGTGAGGGCGGAGGAGGGACCGGGGCTGTACATGATGGTGTTGCTGAGGTTGGCTCCTGCTGCAGCTGTCACAACCGCTAACACATTACTACACTTGTCACATGCATCACCATTCTCAGGTACCAGAAAATATGTAAAGTGATTAAAGAAAGATTAGTAAAAAAAAAAAAAACACCAAAAAATGTTACAGTGTAGATTCTAGGATTTCAAAAAAGGGGGCCCAAGGGCCCCCTAAAATGGAAAAAAGGGGGCATTTGCCCCCCCCCCCCCCCCCCCCTTTCCCTAAGGGGACAAGTATTAAGAAGTATTTGCTCATAATACCATTACTACTCTAATTTCTGTTATTTTTTAAGGACGAGAAACAAAACAAACAGGACGGTATGTAGACAGACAGGATTTAATATACACCTTACATATTGCAGCTAGTCTGTAGAATGATTTTCTGACACAAGAAAGTAACAGAGGGGGTGGGGGGGAGGGGGGGGGGGGAGAGAGGGGGGGGTTGAAGTTTTATTTCCAGATTGTGGTACATTCAGATGTAGAGGGACACATACTACATAGATATAGGAGGAGATGCATTATTTGTATACAAGAGACACAGAGACAGAGAAATAGAGAGAGACAGAGACACAGAGAGAGGGAGGGAGGGAAGGAGAGAGAGAGTCAAAGTCAAATTTGTATTTCCACATTCTGAGTTGGAGAGCTAGATCTAGATGAAAAAAGAGGCAAGAGCCAAAATCAGTCTTAACCCCCCCCCCCCCCCCCCCCCCTTACCATATGAGAGAGAGAGAGAGAGAGAGAGAGAGAGAGAGAGAGAGAGAGGAGAGAGAGAGAGAGAGAGAGAGAGAGAGAGACACGGGGGAGGGAGGGAGGGATGTCAAAAGTCAATTTTATATTTCCAATCAGAGTTGGAGGGAGAACTAGATTTAGATCTAGATGAGAAAAGGGGTTAAAGCCAATATCAAAGTATCATTTTTTTCCTCCCATATGGCAGGAGAGAGAGAGAGAGAGAGAGAGAGAGAGAGAGAGAGAGAGAGAGGAGAGAAGAGAGAGAGAGTGAGAGAGAGAGAGAGAGGGTGTCAAAGTCAATTTTGTATTTCCACTTTCAGAGTTAGAGAGATAGAGATCTAGATGAGAAGAGAGGTGAAAGCCAATATCAAAGTCTTGCCCCTCCCCCCTCCCCATGAGGGAGGGGAGAGAGAGAGAGAGAGAGAGAGAGAGAGAGAGAGAGGAGAGAGAGAGGAGGAGAGAGAGAGAGAGAGAGAGATTTCTGTTAAAAAGAGATCTAGATCTAGATGATAAAAGAGGTGAAATCCAATATCAAAGTCTTGTTTTTCCTCCCATGCAGAGAGAGAGAGAGAGAGAGAGGGGGGGGGGGGGAGGGGGGATCAAGGTCATTTTTGATATCCAGCAGATAGTCTACCCGATGCCATCATTATTGTTGCCAAGCACGGCTTACTTGTCTGGCAAGATCTGAAAAACGGCCTTGAAAACTCTTAGGTCTGCCAGCTTTGAACCCTGCCGGGACGCAGCTTCTTCCACTAACGTTCTCTGTCACAATGACGTCACTTGTTTCTGGAGTAACGGTCCCTTTGAAAAATGACGTAATGACGTAAATGAGTAGGAAAATGACGTCAGACCAGCCGCTTTGGGACAATTGTGATGACTGTAGGCGCTAATCAATGCATCCTGCTGTCCCTGGGGTATCAACGTAAGGACCAACGCAAGTAGCGCTATTTTGAAACTATACAAACGGCAGTTGCGGGGGCGCACTGTTTGTTCAAATATGCGCTATTCGCAGTTTTTTTTGCGTCCGTTAGGGCGCACTGGTCACATTATTTTGCGGCAAAGTTGGAAAAAAATGCGGGAATCCCGCAAGGGCGCACCCTAGAATCAACACTGATGTTATATGAGGGATTCACAGTGATAACATATAGAAGAAATATAATGATGGATGCAAAGAAATATAACAGGAGAGAGAGAGAGAGAGAGAGAGAGAGAGAGAGAGAGAGAGAGAGGAGAGAGAGAGAGAGAGAGAGAGAGAGAGAGAGCTAAAAATGTAATTGAAAATAACAGCTAGGTTCTATAAAATTTCAAATGTATTCTCTCTCTCTCTCTCACACACACACACACAGGTTATTCAGAGCTTCATTTTTCCAACTTTAAAATCTCAACAACAACAAACAGACCTAAAAACACACACACACACACACACACACACACACACACACACACACACACACACACACACACACACACCACATACACACACACCACACACACACACACAGCAACACACACACACACAGCAACACACACACGCACACACACACAGAGGAATACACACACACACACAGAGGAACACACACACACAGAGCAACACACACACAAACAGCAACACAACACACACACAGCAAACACACACACACACAGCAACACACACACAGTAACACACACACACCACTCACAGCAACACACACGCACACAGCGACAGAAGCACAACACCAGACTCACTGTTGGTGTAGGGTGTGCCCCCAATGGTAGTGGCTTGCATACCTGAGGCTGCAGCGGCCCCAAAGTTGTACTGTGCCTCCCCTCCATACATGAAGAAGGCCATGCGGGCCCAGTCAGATACCTGCAACATACCCCTAGTATGTACCACTGTCCCTATCTATCTATTTATCTATCTATCTATCTATCTATCTATCTATCTATCTATCTATCTATCTATCTATCTATCTCTATCTATCAATCTATCAATCACTCAATCTATCTCTATCTCTCTCTATCTATTAATCACTCAATCTCTCTCTCTCTCTCTCTCTCTCTCTCTCTCTCTCTCTCTCTCTCTCTCTCTCTCTCTATCTATCTATCTATCTATCTATCTATCTATCTATCTATCTATCTATCTATCTATCTGTCTGTCTGGCAACTGTGAGGGCACCCTTGAAGACTTGACCACCAGTTCCACTTGACAACTGTCCCACAGCACACAAATCCAACATCACTAGGGGGCTTAGTAGGTAGTGTCCTGCGTATGTTAGCTCAGAACAGGCACCACTGAACACCACCAAAGTGACCCAGCAGAAGTGCAGGGTCCCTCTGGCTGGTGGCCCCACGGCAGCCTAATATTGATGGGCTCCCTGTGGACTCCCAACCCCAGGGATGACACAAAAAATCAGGGTATGGCTGTGGCGGGGAGATTGAAATGAGTAGCATGGGACCAACAGGACGGGGATATCACAGAAAATAAGGCAGCCAAAAAAAAAACCCCTAAACCCCCCGCAAAAAAACCAACCAAACAAACAAACATTTCCCTAGTAAGCGAACAGTGGGAAATCTTTCTAGAGGTCTGTTATGGGTGCAGTTAATAATGCTGAAAAACTGATCTGGGTCTATGCTATGAACTACAAAAAGAAAGCTTTACGATTCATCACACAAAGGTTTCCCCTGTGGCTGACCTGTGCGTCCCCAGGGCTGCGTGAACAGGCCAGCACGAGGCAGGTGGCACAGGCCTGGTCCAATCGGTGCAGGCGGAAAAAGGCCTTGACCTCTTCAGCGTCCGGTCCCCCGCAGTCAATCAGCATGCAGTGCAGCTGCTCCACGGGCCGCAGCTTGCGGAGGATGTGGCAACCCTGTGACAGTCATTTTCTTTGAAATTATGATTTTTCTGTTCTTGTTTTGGATCTGTGTGTGTGTGTGTGTGTGTGTGTGTGTGTGGTGTGTGTGTGTAAGTGTCTCTCTCTCTCTCTCTCTCTCTCTCTCTCTCTCTCTCTCTCTCTCTCCTTACAGAAAGGGTCACTGCCACTCCTGCCAATCACTCCAAAGACCCTACAGCAGCAGATCTACAGAGTATTCCACTCAAAATATGCTCGATCAACTACATCATCCACTGTGCATGTGAAGTCTTAGGTAAGTATATGCTGGGCTCTTCTGTGTTTACTAACACTGTGAACATTATTTAATGGATGGATAACCAAATCCTTCAAACTATAATCTTATCTTCAGTATAAAGTCCCTAGGGCAGTTTGGGGCTGTATATGGCAATATTCTGGCAGCTCCTGCGATGGCACTGAAACCATTCATATCAGCTATTGCCTAATGGACCATTCCAGCGACATGAAGAAGGGGGGTCTGCTGCATGCGTAAAAGCTTTGCCTTCCATACTTATTTACCCAGGCTTTGCACTCTAGAGCCTAGAGCACAACTCCGCAGTCTTCTGAGACTGATGGATGCCTAACTACCATCTCATATATATATGCATAGGATGAAGATTGTGTTTCTGTTTTTCATTCTGTCACAATATGAACAAACATTAAAAGAAAACAATATGAAATATTAAAAAAAACAAAAAAAACTTAAAATCATTAAAACAAAACAATATAAAATGTCATTAAAAAGAAAACAAAACGAAACATCATTAACCCTTTCGCTACTATCATATTTTGCTCAGGCACATGCTGGACGAAACAGAGAGAGCATTGAATCATGACGAACAGAGATCATCAACTGAGCACTGCTGGTGGCAGTTTCTACGACGAACGCTGTTCGTCAACAGCGCAGTAAAGAGGTTAAAAGAAAACAACATGAAATTTTTTTTTTTTTAAAAAAAAAAAAAAAAAAAAAATCATTAAAAGAAAACAACAACCTCCCCCCCCCCATCAAATCTTCAAGTTGATGGAAGATACCAATCCAGCAAATCTTCAAGTTCTGACTGACCTGGGCAGACAGGACGATGTATCGGCGGCAGGGCTCTATGTGCTGAGACACCACCACCGGGGGGTCAGGCTGCTGGCCTGCAGAGGGAGGGGCCTGGATCCTCGACTGCTGCGGCTTGATCTCTCCCAGCGCCCACGTCCTCCCATCAATCGGAGTTTTCACCTGGAAAAATAAACAACAAAACACCATGGATTTTGTCAGAAACTGTGTAGGTAGCAAGTGTCAGTGAATTTCACACACACACAAACATGCACGCACATACACACACACACGCACACATATAAACACACACACACATAAACACACACACACATACAGACCCAACTCCAACCTGCAACCCTCTTCACACAAACCACACACACAAACAAACCAACACACACACAAACCCCCACACACAAACCACCACCAACTCAACCCCCCCCCCACAACCCCCCCCCTCACCCCCCCCCGACCCCCCCCCCCCCCTTCATCACCCCCCCCACAACCAACCTCACCTGTGTCTCCATGAGCTGTTTCTGGAAGGGGAAGGAGTCACTGCTGATGGCCCACAGGAGGTCGTGGTCGTCGTCCTGGCTGCACATGAGCAGCAGGGTGCCGTTGCCGTGGAAGGAGGTGTGCACTTTGCTGGGCGGCTGGGTCGACCCCGCCGAGAACCCCGGGGGCAGCCGCACGTGGGCCAGGGTCAGCATGGAGGGCCCCGAGAACTGCTGCGTGTTGAAGGGGGAGGTGGTGAAGTAGAGTCGCACACCTGCAAGGGTTCAGAACAGGGACATTAAGTGAAGAGGTAAGTGTAGGAAACATTTGACATTCCATGACAGATCAAGAATATGTTTCATCTCTCTCTCTCTCTCTCTCTCTCTCTCTCTCTCACACACACACACACACACACACACACACACACACACACACACACACACACACACACACACACACACACACACACACACAAACTATGAATATTTTTCAGGCTTCGACTGACCTGACTGAGTGACGGCCACAACGTGAAGGTGAACTGATTCAGCAGCCGTGATGGCAGAGATGTGAACGATGGACTTGAAATGTGATTTTTCCACAGTCCTAAAAAACATAAAGCACCATACATATCAGGGATCAAAATTTAATGACTGAGGATAAGATCTAGTTTCTCTCTCTCTCTCTCTCTCTCTCTCTCTCTCTCTCTCTCTCTCTCTCTCTCTAACACACACACACACACACACACACACACAACGCCACACACACACACACTCTCTCTCTCTCTCTCTCTCTAACACACACACACACACACACACACACACACACAACGCCACACACACACACACAACCACACACACACACACACACACACACACACACACACACACACACACACACACACCAAGCATACACATTAGCAAAGACTCCACAAATAATCAAAGTAAGGTAAAGAGGAAAAAAAAGAACGCCCAAAAACATGCTATCAACAAAACAAAGTTTACATTATTTCTGATAATAACAACAATAATTCATTCAGTCATCATGTTCATTATAGCAAAGCCTACTACCCTCAGCAAGGGAGACTATTTCACAAATTTTTTGTGGTTAACCCTGGACTTCTGCGTCTTGTACACTGAACTTGCATTACTACAACAGATGACTATATACATATATATTTTTTCTTCCTCCGTTATACCCTAAGGTTCATCAATGGTAAGATTTTTGCGTATGCAATCATTTCCCCCCCAACCATTAAGGTAACTGTATTGCGACTTCAGTATTGACAACTGATTTAAAGAGGAGAAAAGGGTGCACATCGCAAACATCCAGCATACCTCAGTCAAGAGTCCAAGGCCCAGCGCTAAAATTATCCCTTCCTTTTAACAAGTCCAAGTGCGGTCAGTTTACTGCTATAACCAGCACCAGCTGGGATGGGATGGATAGCAGCTGAGAGGAGCTGAAAGTGGGGTAAACTGACAGCTATGGGAGGAAAAGAAGATGGCAAAAGATCCACTGCTCACCTTGCTGCTGCCAGAGCTGAGTGCAGAATGGTCTGTTGAGACACAGAGGCCACACGACTCATGCCCTTTCCATCCCGCCCCAAATCGTACACCTGTTTGCAGAAAGATGAAAACACACCAGCCGTCAGCAACATAAATAAAATCTTTAGGAATCAATACACCTTCCAATGCTTTTTCTGTACTTAAAAAAAACACACGCACACACACACACTGTATACAAAAAGAATTTTTTTTTATAGTTCATTATTTTATTTATTTATTTTTTTTATAAAAAGAATGGAATCAAGGCATTGTGTGTGTGTTGATTCCTCTACAGAAAGAGGATAAGACACTATCCAACACATATGACGAGGACATATCTGTTATGCACCAGAGAGACTGAAATTATCATGAATACAATACTTTGTAGTTTTCTCCTTTCAAATATAAAGCAAATTTGTGTATATTCCAATGGGTGTATATCCCGTATATCTGCCTGCATGGAGAATGACAGAAAAAGAGAGACATGGAGGGAAAGTGGGAGAGAGAAAAAAGGGAATATGCATACACATCTTCATGCATGTGTGCATGCATGAATGTGTGTTTCGTGCACATGTGTACATGCAGACACTTGTGAGTGTGCATCTGCACTTCTGTATAACCTCCACCCTTCCCACTCTGCTCATACTGAAGAAGTTTAAAAGAAATGCAGCCAATGCTTGAATGCAGTCACTGATTCATTCTACAACCTCTTACCTGAATGCTGCCTTTCTGAGTTCGACCGTATAGGATGTGGCGGGAGTCATCAATGCTGATTTGAACCAGAGGATCTGAAATTTGAATTCAAGTATAAGTTTCAGCTGAATGAGAAGGGAGAACAGCTAAAATAATTGCTCCCACAAATGATTGACTAACTTTATTCACCAAGAGCAAACATTTCCAAGGCCAATAAACACACAGGCATTTGTTGTATGGAAGATCAGAACTCTATGTTTTCCTGTCTGGTATACATTATCCCATTGCAGTACAGGGTATAGTGTGTTAAGTCATGGCAGATTTTTCTTTGAAATTCAGGCTGCTGTTCCTGGGGAAAATACTTGACTAAATACAACACTACCCATTTATGTTGCCTTTTCCTATTGGTAAATGTTTGACTATTACAAGTAAATTTTCTATACAAAACTGTCAGGCAATTTTCTTGTCACTACAGAGCTTTTCATGTGCTTTAGACCCCTGTTACACGGGATTTATCAGCTCATCTAAAAAAAAAAATATAAAAAAAGGCTGCACTGCAAGGCAGCCACTGATGGTGCAGGTGATGGTGGGAAAAATCTGTTTTCATGCAAGACCTCAATCATGAACTCTTTGCTTTCTACACAGGTACATTATCTCTGGGCTACACAACAACAACAACAACAATAATAATATATGGAATTTACATAGCAATAACTGAAGAAGTTGGTTCACACGAGTACATATCATACCATCTTGACTGAAGGTGAAGTTAAAGAAGGAAGGAACCAGGAACGAGAGAGCACTGGTGGAATGGCACACTTTGCGACACTTGCGGCTGAACCAGCCATCTTCCGCCTGGGGGAAAAAAACAAAGCAAACATACACATCAATAATTACAAAGAATAGTCATACACAAAGCCTAGGGGGAAAAAACAACAACAAAAAAAACCCCATACATACACACCAATAACCACAAAGAATAGTTTACCATGAAAATAGGAAACTAAAGAAATTTATAATACTGTGTGAGAGACCGCACGCACACACACACACACACACACATACACACACACACACACACGCACACACACACACACAAGCACACACATGTTCCCATGCAGTATTTAAAAAAAAAAAATCCTAATGAATCGAGTTATAGACAACCAACAGCACAAGGCTTTGGACTCGGTTACTATTCCCCACATTATCAACAAATTTCAAAGGTTAGTTCTCTACAGATTTTGGTAAGATTTTTTGAAAGAACAATCCAAATTACAAAAAACACAAGCTTCAGAGTAAAATTGGTACAGAAACAGCAAGAAACAAAAAGCTCTGGATATAGCACAAACTAAATTCTGGATAAATGACTAGATCAAAGATAAAGACAGATACGACAGAGCAATACAACACAGAAAACATCAAACAACATCATCACAGCAACAGCCAAAATAATTGTTTAAAAAAAGAAGAAAAAAAAAGGAACAAACGCCTTCGGAGATATGAACTTGGACAAGCAAAATAGGACTTCTGTTTTGGCTGAAGGTGTTTACTACCAAAAGTGTCCACTTTGATTTGGCCATGAGAGCAAGCCGACTAGCCATGTTTACAAATGCTTAACACTATCCATACATTGTGGGCGAGAACCCCTCTCTCCTTGTACATGTGCACTGTGCACATTTGTATGCTTCTGTAACCGAGTTGCGGGCACAGCGCACACATGCAGAATCACCCTGTCAAGAGCGCTAAATTTAGCGCATCCCTTCCTTTTACCTAGTCCAAGTGTGGTCAGTTCCTGCTTTAATTAGCACCAGCTGGCCCCAACTTGGCTGGGAAGGGATGGATTGATTAACAGCTGAGAGGAGCTGAAGTGGGGGAAACTGACAGCTGTGGTGGGTGCTATATATGGAAGGGCTAGGAGATGGTTGATTGTCCTATAATGGGCAACCTGTAGGGAAAAGGTTGATAAAGGCGCAGTATATGATGCCAGGGCAAACTTCAACATCCACAGAGCACACAATACTGAAGAACTGTGACATCTACCTGATAGATCAGTGAAGGAGAACTGTGACTCACCTGATAGATCAGCTCGTACAGCGCCCCGTCCTTGCCGGCCATGAAGATGCGGCCGTTGTTGGTGCCCACCATGGTGGTGATGAAGGTGTTGTCGGTGGGGATGGAGTACAGCGGCTCTGGCAGCAGGTGCATCTCCCCGATCCCGAATCCCCACTGCCCGCTGCAGGTCAACACAATGCCCCAGGTTAGTGCATGATAACTACGTTAATCCCCACTGCCCGCTATGGGTCAACACAATGCCCCAGGTTAGTGCAAGGTAACTACGTTAATTAATCCCCACTGCCCGCTGCAGGTCAACACAATGCCCCAGGTTAGTACAATAAAACCACAATAATATCTTTCAATGACTCAATATCTGGTACACACATGATTAAACTCAGTTGTTTGTTTTTACAGTATTTCCTTATTTCCATGACAAGGGTCTACTTTTAAGGATAGCTACTTTTAACCCTTTCACTGCTGTCATATTTTGCTCAGGCACATGCTGGATGAAACACAGAGAGCGTTGAATCATGACGAACAGCGGTCGTTAACTGAGCATTGCTGGCGACGGTTTCTATGACAAACGCTGTTCATCAACAGCGCAGTAAAGAGGTTAAGGACCTTAACTTGGATTCAACAAATAATCAACAGAAAGCTCACTCCATACCAGCACAGATTTTCTTTTTCAACATAAAGAAACTGAAGTATTTTCCATGTGAGTGTTCATGGAATGATGTCAAACAGGACAACAAATGTTAATTTTTAAAGACACCCGAAAAATACTGTACCCCACCTTCCACAGCCACAGAGAACAGGACCTACGGTCAACATATTTAAATGAAATGTGAACGCTCCACTTACTGTCATACAGCTTGGAAAAACTGACCCCCAGCAACACAATATCCACAGGAGTGGCCACACACAGCAAGTTCTGAATGTGAGGCTGGAAAATGCCTGAAACACACACAGACAGACAGATATCTCAGGTCAACATCTTCATACCTGAAATATGTACGACACTACAGAATCTTATGTACATTTCCATCATACCAACTCTACATTGGAATCTCTTGCACTGACCAAAATCAAGCAGTAAAACTGTTTCTCTCTCTGATGTAATTGTGTAAATTTTTTGTGATCTTCAGTAACATATTTCTACAGTTAAAATGATACTCCACACTTTACATACAAACCTGTATGAACTTTTCATTGATACAGCTTGATGAATTCGTAAATAAGATGATACACAGTGATAACAGAGGTATAAGTTATAAAGTCATACCAGCTCCCGTTTGCACACAGACTACCATGAATAAAAACATTCCTCTTTTTGAAAACATGTCACATGCAGTTGGGTATTGGGGGGGTTATGCCTCACTGAGAGAAAAGAATAAGATTTAATTCTTCCATTTTTCTTGTTATGTCTGTCCACTGCACACTGCAAAGCAGGAGAATAAGAACTGAGTAAGACCAGGACTGACTGCTTGAAACTGAGGTGAAAATGTGGACATCATTCAGGACCATAGATGGTGGGATATGACACTGAAAACAGACATGACTGGTCTGTCCTGCCCATAATCAGACAAGGGCAGTGCTGGGATACTAGCTTCACAGCCTACCAGCCTTCGGATGAGACTGTAAACCGGGGTCCCGTGTGCGAACGCACGCAGAACATCTTGCGCACACGTTAAATCATGTTCTGCTTTTCGTAAGAGTAGGCCATCATGTGCCGGTGGCAACAGATGACATTTACAAAACTGCATACACACGGGGACTGGATGTAAAAAAGCACAAGAGTGCTTATCCCATTATCCTCGATATAAAAGAATAAATAAATAAATAAAATAAAATAGCTACAGAACAGAATATGGAAGAAAGGGGAAAAACTGGACGTGGATATATAAATATAATACACATTCTTGGCTGTTTTGAAACACCTACCAGGTTTGGGTTTGACCAGAGCAACACTGAGAATGGCTTCATTCAGCCCATCAAAGTAGGCCAGGTCACTTCTGCACACAATGAAATCGCAATGAATCATAACAAAATATCAGACATGGTGAAATATAGTACTATAGTACAATTAACAGAAACATTTCACTGAGGTAAGAAATTGTTTATACTATCAAAACATTTTTTTTTTAATGGTAATGCAATATAAACCAAACTTTTAAGTCCTGCACACAATATTTTGTATGTGGCATATGCATGTATACGAGAGTTTCTGTGCTTATGTATGACTAATGAGCGAATTCATGCATATTTCTAGATCTACATATGCATCCTATACACATAGACACACATGAACGGATAAGTTTTTGTATGCATGTCTGTCATAATTACCTCACACTTCATATGTAATATATGCACCATGAAAATCCAAACTGATTCCTTTTTATCCTGGCAAAAGATAACAAGGACACACATCCCCCTCCCACACCCCACCTCCATCCAAAAATACCACCCCACCAAAACCAAAAATCACTTGGCACTATCAGATCAGAGTCAATCACCTGCAGTAATTAGTACAGACTACAAAAGTCAGACTACTTACCCATCTTCAAATTTCCACACAGACTACAAAAGTAAGATTAAGTACCCATCTTCAAATTTCCACACAGACTACAAAAGTAAGATTAAGTACCCATCTTCATATTTCCACACAGACTACAAAAGTAAGATTAAGTACCCATCTTCATATTTCCACACAGACTACAAAAGTAAGATTAAGTACCCATCTTCAAATTTCCACACAGACTACAAAAGTAAGATTAAGTACCCATCTTCAAATTTCCACACAGACTACAAAAGTCAGAACTACTTACCCATCTTCAAATTTCCACACAAAAATGTCGCTGTCTATTGTGAGGTAGGCACGTTCGATTTCAGGAAACAGCCCCATCATGCAATTACACTGCATGCCTGGTCATTGGTCAAGGAAAGCAAACAGCACTGGTCCATACACGTTTCACTGCTGGCCAGCTTTTAACATTTGTTACCACTAATAATGATCAATCATCCAATATTTTCTTCTCTATCACTTCAATAATAATAAAAATAAAAATAAAATAATAATAATAACAACAACAACAACAATAATAATACATGGAATTTATAAAGCGCTATATCTTGTAAAAAACCAATCAAGGTGCTTAATTATCAGTTCATAAAGCAAATGCCTTATAACATTACCTACATGCAGTGCCTCCTCATATTATACTGATCAATATATATATAGAATATGAAGGTAACCAATGGAAAACAAACTTCAGATGTATCTATCCTTCATCTTGTCCTGGCAGTCTGTTTTAGGTAGGGTTTTTTTCTTACTCCCGTAGTTTTCCAGTGCATTTATGCTTTGTACTGTAAAATAAATGACACTGCAGAAGCTACACCACAGTATTTTTGTTACATAAAATACACTATCAAGTTTAATCTGGTATAAAACATAACTTACTCATATTTTTTTCTTATTTACAATAGGCTATTGGCTTTTACATCTCTTTTTTTTATATTACTTTGCTTTTGGTGGTTGTTTTCCTCTAACTGGCAAGGAATTCAATACAAAAAAAGTATTAACACTAAATGAACATTATTCAAATTGTCTTGATGTAAACTTTACTTTTTTCACCCTATAAAAAAAAATCAAACAACCAAAAACAAAACAAAGCAAAAAAAACCCCACCCTAGACACAAACAGATCCTGAAACTCACTCATACTTTCACAGGTAAACAAACAAACAATAAATGGATACGGTCAAACTGCTCGGTGAGCTCTGGCGGGAGTGGCAGACGTTTGATGGAGGACAGTTCAGGCAGAGCGTCCAGCCCCACCCCTGCCTCCAGCAGACTGGGGTAGTCAAAGTCATGGAGGCCGCTCACTGTAGGCTGGGCTGTAAAACAACCTTCCGTAATTACCACTGATCATAAAGTAATAAAAAACCACATGTATACATGTCTCTATCTTTTCATCAGGTTTGCCACACTGGATACCCTTACTAAAGTTACTCTGAAAATCTCTCAGTACTTAAAATATAGTATTTATAAACAAAATAAATGTCAAACTTTACCTGTGAGGGAGAGAACTATCATTGAAAAAGGCTCTTAGTCTTACCTTACCACACCCCCACTACTCTGGGACTGAAATGACTCATAAAGGTGGGGGAGAAGGATGGTGAATAATTTTTTTAAAAGGAATAGGAGATATATCATAAATTATTCTTGAAACAATGACACTTTTGTAACAAGAGTGCAGTTCTATATTTAGATCTGCTGTGACTCTGTACATCTTCTCAGCCACAACAGCACAGTCAGACAGTGGGAATGTGGCCTCTAAAAAAAGAGGTTGCATAAATACTACATTTTACCGCTACAGCCAAAGTGTATGCAATGGACGGTTTTCGACCACCCCCAAACGATATAGAATGTCGCACAATTAGCAGGTGTGTTCTAAATATAGACACACGATGCTACGATTCGCGGTTCTGTTCGCATGGAAAGTAATCTAATTACCGCCACAATCACACTTTACACAAAGTCCAAACTACCACCAAAGAGATCAGATCAAATGCCAAGAATTGCTTACAGTGGGAAGGGATCTGCAGCTGTTCGGAGAGATCCAGGTAGCTCCGGTCATCCTGGAGAAATTTGTCCACAAGTCTGGCCGAGTTCTCCAGCATGTCTTGCACCGACAAGGGGGGCAACCCTCCTCCCAAGATGGACGCCATCTTTTAGTTTTACAGAGAATCAACACAGAAAACTGGAAAAAAAAAAATCAATGAAAAAAAAAAAAAAACACACAGAAAACTGAGCACTCAGTAAAGTTCAAAATGTTGATCAATGTCGTATACGATACTGGATAAAAAAAAGTTTTGTGAAAAGTATCTAGCCAAATGAGGACTAACAAGTAATGTGTTAGTGCGTGTTAGGAGAGAGAGAAAGAGAGATGTTTATTTATTTATTTATTCTTTTATATCGAGGATAACAGAATAAGCAACATGTGTTTTTTTTCATCTGGTCCCCGTGTGTATGCAGTTTTTGTAAATATTGTCATCTGTTCCCACCGGCACACGATGGCCTACTCTTACGAAAAGCGGAACAGGATTTAACGTGTGCGCAAGATGTTCTGCATGCGTTCGCACTCGGGGCCTCGGTTTTAAAGTCTCATCCGAAGGACTTTTGGGGAGAGTGGAGTCAGCACTGATGTTAACTCCAGGAAGAAAATTTCCTCGACCGGATTCGAACCCGGGTCTTCAAATTGCCAGCGCAATGTTCTGACCACTAGGCTAGAGAGAGAGAGAGAGAGAGAGAGAGAGAGAGAGAGAGAGAGAGAGAGAGAGAGAGAGAGAGAGTGTGTGTGTGTGTGTGTGTGTGTGTGTGTGGTGTGTGTGTGTGTGTGTGTGTGTGTGTGTGTGTGTGTGTGTGTGTGGAGAGAGAGAGAGAGAGAGAGAGAGAGAGAGAGAGAGAGAGAGAGAGAGAGAGAGAGAGAGAGAGAGAGAGAGAGAGAAAGAGAGAGAGACAGACAGACAGACAGACAGACAGACAGACAGACAGAGACAGAGACAGACAGACAGACAGACAGACAGACAGAGACAGACAGACACTGAGACAGACAGACAGACAGACAGACAGACAGACAGACAGACAGAATCTGCTATTTTTTTATGATCAAGTTCAGAGGCCATTCACAATAGCTTATTCTCATTAACTCTTTTGAACTAGATAGAAAAAGCTGTATGTGTAAGAAACTATAGAGAACTGGCAGAACTTGCATTGCTGCAAGCATTTTACTCGAAAGAATTCATTATTGTAGAGAACATCAAATCTTTTTTTTTCTTCAAACTTGATTGCAAGCAGATACTGTGATAGAGCCAACCTCAGTCTGCAGATATTCAGTCAACATGATTTGTTTTCATGAAAAAAAAAAAAAAATGAATGATACATTTTAAACTGCTAATTTCTATAATCATCACTAATATCAGTTAATGTTTGACATTATTAAGTATGACTACAGATTAGCTTTATCATCATTTTCCTGAGATTGTACACCCCCCCCAAAAAAAAACAACAACAAACAAACCTTGTAAGTTGTACCAAAGTCAAACACATGGATTCTGATGAACTATGAACTTGAAGCTTTATAGAACTTTATATCATAGTCATGAATACACTGTGATACAGTTAAACTCATGGTCTAACTATTCTAACTTATCTAGGTTAAAATTCATGATGCACCTCGTCTATGCTGCTCATTTTGTGACATTTTAGTTTAGTACTGGAAATGCTGGTTAAATAAACTGACAAGTTTCCACAACTAAGATATGAAATAAACAACATCCTTATTGACATTTATTTTAAAAAATAAAAAAAAAGGGGGGGGGGGAGGAGATATTATTATCATTAGCCGATTAGGATCAAGGGTAGGTTTGGATAAAAATTTATGTGCCAACTCTGACACATGGTCAGTTCTTTTCTGGGAATATTGTACTGCCCCAGTACTAATTAAATGGTATTCATGTTGGTCTTTACTTATGCACAGATTCAGAGATTGCATATAAAATGATATTGTATATATATTCTGATATTGGCTTTACTGCCTTGGATATGCTCACATAATGATAATCCATGCAAGTTTTGCAACTGACCAACTACTACTACTTGTACTAGTATTAATGTACTCTAGTTTTATATTAATTATTATATGACACATTGTCAGATTATGGGTGGGCTAATCAACTCAAAATAAGATGTTTAATCATTGTCAATAAGTGAATTTAACTCAATGGAGTCAGTGGGTGTGCAAAATGCTAAGGTGGTGTTTGCATCCAAGTCCTGTGATTTCAGCAGCATCCTGAGAATTTGATGGGGAATTATTTATTTATCTTTTTAAAGTGGAATGTTTTCTCGATAAAGATTGGGGGTGGGGTGGGAGTGGGGGTTCACACTAGTCACTAGAGAGTTCTAAAGTCGGCTATACCGACACATGTATACAGTTCCAGTCATAGTAAGTTGGTTACAGAGACCTGAGCCACAAAAATCACACTTGATCTCGCATGCTATACCGTCTAATTCACTAAAGTTCATCTTTACATACAGCCTGTTATCTGATCTATATAACTTGCATGTACCAGATTAGATCAAACAATACAGATATATTCAATGGATAAGTCAGTCGACTTGTTTTGGTTTGCTTTAAATCTTGGGGTACAATAGCTCTAGAGAAGGTTTCGATTTCAGAGTGAATGTTCCTAAATCTGTAAATAGTTGCAACATTATGTCAGTCTAGTATCAATATTTCAAACATCACGAATCAAGACTGTGTAATTCTTACCAAATCGCTTGGACAGAACCTCTCTGAATTTGCCGTAAGTTCAAAATTTTATCAGACACGCCGGTTCCCTTGCCGCCATTGATAGTTTACTTCCGCCAAGGGAAATTACGCTTAGGCCTAGGCTAGGCGAACTCGACAGGCCTCAGGGAAGACAAGCCAGGTAGCTTGTTTATCGTAATTCTTTTATTAGTTTAGTTTATGTTAGAGTCCCAGCGAAATCATTCATTTCAGGGACAGTACCATCAACCTACTGTCACATCTGTGTATTCATACCTTTGAGATATTTTTTATAGATTGATTCTAAGTTTGTCTTTATTCTTGCCCCATGAAAAAAAAATAAACAGCGTAAATTTTCTTTTGATACAAGTTTCGATTTTGCTGGCACCAGTTCATCATTACATGACATACTGTT
>CM060322.1:6111984-6149484 GCA_030674155.1 Stramonita haemastoma
CTGCGTAATGGCTGCCTCTGCTGCTCTGTAAAGTAAGCATGTGTGTGATTTGTTTATTTTTGTGTTATGTATATAGTATGTGTATGTGTATATATATGTGTGTGTGTGTGTGTATGTATATATATATATATATATATATATATATATATATATATATATATATATATATATATATATATATATATATATAATATATATAAAATCATGGGGCAGTTAGTAGATTTACCTCTTATATCTCAGAGCTTGTCGTAGCATCATGTTTCTAAATCAGGACACTCCTGTGAATTGTGCCTGTTTCATTGGGTGCTGGTTGAAAACTCTGTGTTGCATACACTTCGCCTTCATGGTGAATTATAAGGGACTGCATCCTAAGGCTACGGCCATAGTAAACCCGGCCCGTCCCGTTGTTTTGACGGCCGTCTCTTTGACGGGAGAACGGATCCGTCAAAGCGGCCATAGTCAACCCGGCCCGTCTCTTTCTGACAATATGGTCACCCCGAGACTGCCAGTGACGCAAAAATGAGGCTGCCGCGGTGACGCAAATCGACAGAAAATAGTTCGACATAAAAAGTGTTTTTACGTAAAATCTCCCCCCAAAACTTTTATCAAAACCATTGGAATGTAATCGGGAAAGGTTAATTTACTAGTTTGTGTAGTCAGAATTTTTGAAGCACCATAAATAAGTTTTTCTTGATTATTTTCCTTTCCGTCGACCCGGCAAACGGACGTGTTGCTCGAACGTCAAAACGACGGGTTAAAAAGAACGGGCCGGGCCGGGTCTACTATGGCCACGCACAGCCGTTTTCAGTGACGCCACAGAGTAATTCAGCGGGCAGCATTTTTCACCCGGCCCGTCGTTTTGACGGCGTCAAAACGACGGGTTCACTATGGCCGGGGCCTTACTGTCTGGCTGTGCCCACCTGAAGTTTGTGCAGAAATAAGACGTTACATATGTCCACTCTGTTACATATATGTTTTTATGAGTCTGACAACAATAAGCAAATCAACTATGAACAAATAACTTTTAACAGGCGTGGAATAATTCAAAGGAATTTATGGAATAGAGAAGGGTATAATTATATAGCAATAATATTTCTTCTATCATTAACTCAGTATTGAAGAGGGTGTATTCATGATAATGTTTTGTTGCTTATATTAAAGAAAGAGAAATGCTTTGACAAACCAGGGCATTCTAAGAGTATATGCTGATAGCTCAATGTGATCATTACTTCATAGTTTTGTGATCATTTTTTCATAGTTTAACCTCTTTACTGCACTGTTGACGAACGGTGTTCGTCATAGAGATTGTCACCAGTAATGCTCAGTTGACGATCACTGTTTGTCATTGTCATGATTCAACACTCTTTCTGTTTTGTCCAGCATGTACCCGAGCAAAATATGATAGCAGCAAAAGGGTTAATGTGATCATTTCTTCAAAGCCTAATTTGAATCATTGCTTCACAGCTTAATGTGATCATTGCAATGGTTAAATGATTTCAGAGACAATGGTGTGAAGGCGATAGAGAACCTGATGACCAAGAGAGGGAAGTTTGACTACATTCTGTTGGAGACCACAGGCCTGGCTGATCCAGGTCCTCTGTTTTCTGTCTTCAAAGAATTGTGCAGTGTCTGCGTGTGTGTGTGTTGTTGGAAGAAAATGTGTCTGTAGGTCCTGAGAGTTTATGCACATGTGTGTGTGTGTGTGTGTGTGTGTGTGTGTGTGTGTGTGTTCAGTTTTATTTTTAAAGTCTCTTCACAATCTGTGATATTAGACGGAATGTATGTGTATGTTTGTGCAGACTCTGTGTGTGTGTGTGTGTGTGTGTGTGTGTGTGTGTGTGTGTGTGTGTGTGTGTGTGTGTGCGCGTGTACATGTGTGTGTCTGTGTCTGTGTTTGTTGGAAGAAAATGTGTCTGTAGGACCTGAGAGTTTATGCACATGTGTGTGTGTGTGAGTGTGTGTGTGCATGCGTGCGTGCGTGCGTGTGCATGTGTGTGTGTGTGTGTGTGTGTGTGTGTGTGTGTGTGTGTGTGTGTGTGTGTGTGTGTGTGTGTTCAATTTCATTTTTAACGTCTCATCACAACCTGTGATATTCGATGGAATGTATGTGTGTGCATGTTTCCATGTGTTGTGTCTGTGTTTGTGCACATAACATTATGTAAGTGAAAGCAAGTGTAATAAAGTGCCTGATAATGGAGTACAGATTTTTAACATCCCAAAAATTCTTTGCAGGCCCAATTGCTTCCATATTCTGGTTGGATGAAGAACTTTGCAGTGACATCTATCTGGATGGTAAGCCAAGTTCTGTACTTTGAAAGATAACATTATATTTATTTATTTATGTATTTATTTATTTATTTATTCATTCTTTTATATTGAGGATAATGGAATAAGCACTCATATACTTTTTTACATCCAGTCCCTGTGTGTATGCATTTTTTTTGTAAATCTTGTCATCTGTTCCCACCAGCACACAATGTCCTACTCTTACGGAAAGCCAAACAGGATTTAACGTGTGCACAAGATGTCGTGCATGCATGAATGGGAAAGTGGACTCAGTGAAAATTGGTCCACACAAAGAACGTGGACTCATCCATGTTGTCAGTTATCTTCTGCATTCCATTGTTTTATAGTAAAACTTTATGATCAATATTGGAACAGGTTACATTGTCTCCTCACAGAATGTCCTGACAGAAGTAACATGTGTATTACTTGTAGCCAATTCATTCTGTGTATGCCATTATTATTGATTTTACTGTGGGTTAGATCTTTAATCTATTCTTACATTCCCATCTTTAAATTTTTTAATATACCAGAAGACGAGATGGAACATATTTTCTCAAAACTGCACAATTTGATTCATGTTCCAACTTTTCTGGTTTATTTGCTGATTTAAGGGGGTTGGAAAAAAACAACCTCTGAGATAGTGTAAGCACTTTGTGATAAATGGTTATGAAAAATTTTCAAGAAGTTACATGTTTTATTTTTAATGAGATTAGTTAGGAAACTTTATATCCAAATTTCTGGTATTTAAATGTAAATTTGTATTCTCAGTGAAATATGATTGGTTGAAATTTTCTGGATTTACCTTCTTTTATTCTAACTGAGAGAATTAGGAAACTTTTTACGCAAATTTCAAGTCCTGGAATGTATTTGTTTTTTGTTTTTTTGAAAATGTGTATGCATCATTAAGATATTTCTGTGATGATAAATTTCTCAGACAAATGTGTGTGTGTGTTTCACTGTCTGACAGGTATAGTGGTGATGGTGGATGCCAAATTTTGTGGAAAGGTATGGTGGTTTTTTATGGCTTGTTCAATATAATGATGCTGTGCCCAGATTCTGGGTAATATATGGGTTAAAAAATGTGTGTGTGTGTGTGTGTGTGTGTGTGCATGCTCGCACACGTTTGCATGTGATCATTTGTTAGGCAATGAATTTTTTTTCTTAATGGGCAATGGGGTAATTAGCACCTAGATAGTTACTCCTGTTATTTATTTATTTTTTTTAAATGTGTGTGATTTCTTTTCTTTGTACTCATAAATGGGTGTCTATTTTTCTTATGCTGATGCTGTATTATATACTTCAGAGTTTGTTGTTTTTTAAATTTAGAATGAACTTAGGTGTAATGAACACTGATACTGTTAAAGCTCACAGAATGTAGTCCCAATTAAGTGAATTTCTTTTTGGACTATATCACTTAGGGGAGGGGTTGGTGTGGGTTTCTTTTTGGTTGTTGCAGCCCTAGGGGTTAGTTGGCTTTTGGAGAACATCTCCAATGCTGATGTCCTTATGCCCACTTGGCCGAGAGAGGGGGGATGTGCTGTGGGCAAGGCACCTCCTCTATAATCAAATTTCTGCCCTGTTTCTAAAACAGCAGCTGCCTCCTCTGCTGTTTTGGAGGTCATCGTCAAATGTGACATATATGCCTGTTTCTGTTTGCTGATAATTAAACTTGAGTCTGGAGGTCTGTTCAGTATGAACAGCATTTGTCTGTAAGTAATCATGTTCTGACACTTTGGTCTTTTTTTTTTCAGCACATTCATGAAGTCAAAGAAGACGGATCTATCAATGAATCACAGAGGTAAAATGAATCAGATTTCAACTGTGTGTACATACATGCTAACACACAGGGTGCATTGATGTGTACTCAGAATATATTATTTTGTTTAGAAATTATTAGATTGTGCGTTCAATTTCTTTTAATGTCTTTTCACAAATTGTGATATTAGACGGAAATGAGGGAGAGAGATACAGAGAGAGAGAAAGGCAGAGGGGGGAGGTGTGTGTGAATGTCAGGGGAGGAGGGTGTAGTTGGTAATGTATGGAAGATGGAATTTCAGGGGATCAATAGGGCCTACATGTAGATTGATAAAAAAAGACCTTAACGTTACTTACCTATTAAACTGTGTATAAGTGTCAGTGTGTGTGTGTGTGTGTGTGTGTGTGTGTGTGTGTGTGTGTGTGTGTGTGTGTGTGTGTGTGTGTGTGTAGTGCATGTGTAGTGCGTGTGTGTGTGTGTAGTGTGTGTGTGTGTATGTGTGTGTGTAGTGCGTGCGCGTGTGTGTGTGTGTGTGTGTGTGTGTGTGTGTGTGTGTGTGTGTTGTGTGTGTGTTTCTATATTCTTTCATTGATGGAATCATGAAGTGAAGTATTTCAAAGACACTAGAGTTGTATAAAGCTATCGCCAATAAAGTTGTCAGTGTGCAGATGTCTCTCTTGATCCTCCATCCCTTCCTCTCTTGATCTTTGTCTTTCATTCTGCCTCAACCCTCTTTACCCTTTCCATACTTGTTTTAAGCCTTCCATCTCACTCTCTTCTTTCTGTCTCTCTCTCTGTCTGTCTCTGCCTCTGTTTCTCTTCCTCTCTGTCTCACTCTGTCTCTGTCTCCTTCTATCTGTCTGTCTGCCTGCCTGTCTGTCTGTCTGTCTGTCTCTGCCCCTTGACCCCACAAGGTTTCAATGCCACCTGGACCATTTCAGAGAAAAGTACTTTTCCTCCAGTACCATGCCTGGGTACAGAAAACATGATAAATGGATAAAAATAATTGTGTCTTCAGTGGAAATGTCACGTCTGGTCAAATATTTGATTAACATTTTGAATAAAGGCTGTTAAAAGCGATTACTTGCATTTTTGTGTCTGCTGCAAGTGCAGGTTGACTTTTCCTCTTTTTCTGATTTTTTCCTCTTTTTTTCATTTTTGTAGAAAATTTCCTCTTTTTTTTTGGGTGAGCAAAATCCCATGCCTGCTCTTTCTGTCTCTCATCCTGTCATTCACTGTATCTAGTTATACATTGTGGATTTCTGTGTGGTCTACATAGGCAGATTGCTCTGGCAGATGTCATCGTCATCAACAAGACAGATCTGGTATCACCTGAAGAACTACAGAAACTTCGTCAGGAAGTCAGGTAGTTTTCCTGATATGTAGTGTTCTCCTGTGTGGGTGGGTGGATAGGTGTGTGTGTGTGTGTGTTTGTGTGTGTGTGTGTGTGTGTGTGGGTGGATGTGTGTGTGTGTGTGTGGGTGGGTGGATGGGTGGGAAGGTGGGTGGATGGTGTGTGTGTGTGTGTGTGTTTGTGTGTGTGGGTGGGTGGATGGGTGGGAAGGTGGGTGGATGGGTGTGTGTGGGTGGGTGGGTGGGTGGGTGGGTGGATGGGTGGGAAGGTGGGTGGATGGGTGTGTTTGTGTGTGTGGGTGGGTGGATGGGTGGGAAGGTGGGTGGATGGGTGTGTGTGTGTGTGGGTGGATGGGTGGGAAGGTGGGTGGATGGGTGTTTGTGTGTGTGGGTGGGTGGATGGGTGGGAAGGTGGGTGGATGGGTGTGTGTGTGTTTTGTGTGTGTGGGTGGGTGGATGGGTGGGAAGGTGGGTGGATGTGTGTGTGTGTGTGTGTTTTGTGTGTGTGGGTGGGTGGGTGGATGTGTGTGTGTGTGTGTGTGTGTGTGTGTGTGTGTGTGTGTGTGTGTGTGTGGGGTGGGTAAATGGGTGGGTGGATGGGTGGGAAGGTGGGTGGATGGGTGTGTGTGTTGTGTGTGTGGGTGGGTGGGTGGGTGGATGTGTATGTGTGTGTTTTGTGTGTGTGTGTGTGTGTGTGTAGTGTAGTGTTCCTCTGTGTGTGTATGTGTGTGTGCATACGCGTGTGCGTGCTTGCATATGTGTGCATGCATGAGTGTGCGTGTATGTGTTTGTGTGTGTGTGCGCATGTTTGTTTGTGTGTAGAATTGTTGGTTTTTAATGTGTGTGTGGTTTTTTTTTCAGATCTGTGAACAGCTTTGCAAAGCTGCATGAGACAACACGAGCCAGGTAAAGTTTCTTTCCCTTCAGTATTTGTTTATCATTTATTATGGGGTCAAGTCAGGTCAAGATGAAAACACTTATATCATCCCATGAAGGGGAATTACAATACTGACAGGCATTTTGATACGAATCATAATCTCAAAAAACACAAGGAAGCAACATTTCCTTTTGGTTTAACCCTTTCAATACGGTAAGCCAGTTTTCTGGCTCAGCTTTCTGCTACCCATCAGTCCTGTCAGGAGGAAAACTGGCACAACGGAATTTTCCTTCAATTTCTGAGTTTCTGAGGTGCAGGAGAGTGGAAAATGAGTACCTAGGTAAATTTTACATACATGCATGCGAAGCTTTATAAACATTCTCATGGGAAAGTAGAAGCAGTGTTTGCCATATCAAAACTATTTTCCAGAGTCCGTTAATGCCAATTTGCTGCATGATGGATCACTATAAACAAACCCTCCTCCGGTACCATTATCGCCGGAAAATCAGCTGACAGGACTGAAGGGGAGAGCGCCAGGGCAGAAATTCAGGATAGGGGAAGTAATTGTCAGCAGATATTCAGTACTGTAAGGGTTAATTAATGGGGTGTATGCATACATTGTTGCAGAGTTGACCTGGAGCAAATCTTGGATCTCAACGCGTATGGAGCTCATGGTCCTGCCAGGTGAGTTCGTGTAAGATCATGCTGAGTAGTTTGTGTGAGAGGAGATTCTTGTTCCTGTAAGAGTATTCTTTGTAGACTGTTAGTGGTTTGCATGAAGTTCTTGTTTATCTAAGAGTAGACTTTGTAGATTGTGAGTAGTTTGTGTGAGGTTCTTGTTCCTTGAAGAGTGGTAAGCATCCGCCAGTCTTGGAAGACTAGGCTCTAGAGCGCAAATCCTGGGTAAGTATGAAGGGCAAACTGTTACCAATGCAGCAGACCCCCCCTCCTCCCCTCCACGTCACTGTAATGGTCCATTGGAAAGGCAATTACTGATACGGATGGTTCCAGTGCCATCACAGGAGCTGCCAGAATGTTGCCATATACAGCCCCGAACCACCTTGGGGACTCCAACTCCCCAATTTTTCCTCAGGGATGATGTCTAAACACAACACCTGTGTGCATGCTGGTTTTTATTTTGTTGTCATCCGCTTCTACCGGTACACAATGGCCTGCTTTCCTCTAAGGGGGGACAGATAGCCTAGTGGTCAGAACATTGCGCTGGCAATTTGACGACCCGGGTTCGAGTCCGGTTGAGGAAATTTTTCTCCTGGAGTTAACATCAGTGCCGACTCCACTCTCCCCAAAAGTCCTTCGGATGAGACTTTAAACCAAGGCCCTGTGTGCGAACGCACGCAGAACATCTTGCTCACACGTTAAATCCTGTTCTGCTTTTTGTAAGAGTAGGCCATCATGTGCCGGTGGGAACAGATGACAATATTTACAAAAAACTGCATACACACGGGGACCGGATGAAAAAAAGCACATGATTGCTTATTCTATTATCCTCGATATAAAAGAATAAATAAATAAATAAGAGTAGGCTTTGTAGGTTGTTAGTGGTTTGTGTGATGTTAGATTATTGTTCCTGTAAGAGTATTCTTTGTAGGTTGTTAGTAGTTTGTGTGATGTTAGATTTTTGTTTCTCTAAGAGTTATTTTTGCTTCCTATTCACTGATCTGAAAATATGTGAAAGACTTTCTTTGTGAGAAGCCATTTAACAGGCCTTGTTTTTGCGTGTTTCAGCATGGAAGTTCTGTTTGGCAAACGAGGGTTTTCCACCAGCGATGTTCATATCATTGACAAGGTAAATCCAATCTGTTGATGAGATTGTTTGTGGTGAATTGATCGATGGGAGTTGTTGTGAGTATGTTTACTTAGGGGGCGGGATAGCTCAGTGGTCAGAGCACTCACTTTCCCCAAGCTAAGGTTAAGCAGCATTGAGTGTGGTTACCAAGTGGATGGGTGACCGTTTGCATATCTTGGCTTCAGTACAGTCTCCCAGTTCACCCAGCTGTAAATGGGTATCTGCTCTCTGTAGGGTCAGAGAAGGTAAAGCAGCGAGGTAGAGGAGATGGGCACCGCCCTCAATATGCTGGCCCCTTCAGAAGCTGAGGTTTCTGATGCCTTGCTACCCTTCGACCACATAGGTTATGGAACACCTTTACTGTTTACTTACATTGTTTATAGGAAAGGCAATGGTGCCTTTTGTGGAATTAAAGTTCATTCATTCAATCTTTTATTCCAAGGATAATGCATGTTTCTGTTTGATAGTAGAGAGAGAGAGAGAGAGTGTGTGTGTGTGTGTGCGCACGTGCGTGTGCATGTGTGTATGCACTTAACATGTGGGCCATAATATTGTGTATGTGTGTGTGATGTGTGTGTGTTGTGTGTGTGTGTGACTGTCTCTCTCCTCCTCTCTCTCTCTCTCCTTCTCTCTCTCTCTCTCTCTCTCTCTCTCTCTCTTCTCTCTCTCTCTCTCCCTCTCTCTCTCTCTCTCTCTTCTCTCCTCTCCCTCCCTCTCTCCCTCCTCCCTCTCCCCCTCCCTCCCCTCCCTCCTCTCCCCTCCTCCCTCCCTCTCCTCCCCTCCCTCCCTCCCCAACCCTGTCTCTGTGTATGCACTCACAATCTCTCTCCTCTCTCCTTCATCACAAACAAAAGAGTGTAACGACCACGACGGTGGAGTTGGAAGGCAGCCTGGGCAAGGATCAGCTGGACACCTTCATCCAGAGCCTGCTGTGGGAGAAGAACGTCCACAGCTCTGAGGGAAGCCCCATGGAGGTCCTGCGCTTGAAGGTAAAGAGTCACACCTCCCCCCCCACCTCCTGCTGGGGGTTGTCTGTCTGATAGGTAAAGGTAATGGTAAAGGTGTCCTGTAACCTGTGTGGTCGTAGGGGAGCGAGACTCAGCTTCTTTAGGGGCCAGCATGTTGAGGGCGGCGCCCATCTCCTCTCCCTTGCCGTTTTACCTTCCCTGACCCTAAAGAGGGCAGATACCCATTTACAGATGGATGAACTGGGGGAAGTGTACTGTGCTGAATGAGGTCAGTCTAAAAAATCTATGAAATTACATCCTCCCCACCACGAAAATTTACAAATTTATTAATTTTGTGTAGGTAGGAACAGATGATGAAATTGACTAAACGCATGCACACTCTTATCGTGTTTACACATTATTCCCAAAGGCAAAATGCGGCTACCTCCATGGTGGGCAGGAAACGGTCTCACATGCAAAAAATCTCACCATTGGTGAACCTCGGAGCTCTAGCCAAGGAACAAAAAAAAAAAGCTGACGAAAGGAAGAAGTGAAGTGAGTGTGGCTGGTGTGTGGTTACAGGGGCTGGCGTGTGGTTACAGGGGCTGATGTGTGGTTACAGTTACAGGGGCTGATGTGTGGTTACAGGGGGGGATGTGTGGTTACAGGGGGTGATGTGTGGTTACAGGGGGTGATGTGTGGTTACAGGAGGTGATGTGGTTACAGTTACAGGGGCTGATGTGTGGTTACAGGGGGTGATGTGTGGTTACAGGGGGTGATGTGTGGTTACAGGGGCTGATGTGTGGTTACAGTTACAGGGGCTGATGTGTGGTTACAGGGGCTGATGTGTGGTTACAGGAGGTGATGTGGTTACAGGGCTGATATGTGGTTACAGGAGGTGATGTGTGGTTACAGGGGGTGATGCACTGTGTGGTTACAGGGGGGGATGCACTGTGTGGTTACAGGGGGTGACTGATGTGTGGTTACAGGGGGTGATGTGTGGTTACAGGGGGGTGATGTGTGGTTACAGGGGGTGATGTGGGGTTACAGGGGCTGTGGGGTTACAGGGGCTGATGTGTGGTTACAGGGGGGGATGTGTGGTTACAGGGGTTGGTTACAGGGGGTGATGTGTGGTTACAGGGTGTGGTTACAGGGGGTGATGTGTGGTTACAGGGGGGGATTGTGTGGTTACAGGGGGGATGTGTGGTTACAGGGTGGTGATTGTGTGGTTACAGGGGGGATGTGTGGTTACAGGGGGGGATGTGTGGTTACAGGGTGTGTGTTACAGGGGGGGATGTTGTGGTTACAGGGTGTGGGTTACAGGGGGTGATGTGTGGTTACAGGGGGGGATGTGTGGTTACAGGGGGGGATGTGTGGTTACAGGGGGGATGTGTGGTTACAGGGTGTGGTTACAGGGGGTGATGTGTGGTTACAGGGTGTGTTTACAGGGGGTGATGTGTGGTTACAGGGGGGGATGTGTGGTTACAGGGTGGGGGATGTGTGGTTACAGGGATGTGGTTACAGGGGGTGATGTGTGGTTACAGGGGGGGATGTGTGGTTACAGGGGGGGGTGTGGTTACAGGGGGATGAGTGGTTACAGGGTGTGTTACAGGGGTGATGTGTGGTTACAGGGGCTGATGTGTGGTTACAGGAGTGATGTGTGGTTACAGGGGGTGATGCACTGTGTGGTTACAGGGGGTGATGTGTGGTTACAGGGGTGATGTGTGGTTACAGGGGGTGATGTGTGGTTACAGGAGTGATGTGTGGTTACAGGGGGTGATGTGTGGTTACAGGGGGTGATGTGTGGTTACAGGAGTGATGAGTGGTTACAGGAGTGATGTGTGGTTACAGGGGGTGATGTGTGGTTACAGGAGTGATGTGTGGTTACAGGGGGTGATGCACTGTGTGGTTACAGGGGGTGATGCACTGTGTGGTTACAGGGGGTGATGTGTGGTTACAGGGGTGATGCACTGTGTGGTTACAGGGGGTGATGTGTGGTTACAGTGGCTGATGCACTGTGTGTTTACAGGGGGTGATGTGTGGTTACAGGTGTGATGTGTTGTTACAGGTGTGATGTGTGGTTACAGGGGGTGATAGCAGTGGCTGATTCAGACAGCAGGATGGTGATGCAGGGGGTGCATGAGTTGTACGATGTACAGTTCACCACGCCCTGGGCTTCGGAACACAGGAAAACCGTGGTGGTTTTTATAGGTCAGCCTTTGTCTCTGTGTGTGTTTGTGTGGGTGGTGAGTAGGTAGGGTTTGTGTGGTGGTGTGGGAAGGGTGGTGGGTGGTGTGGTGGTTGTGTGGTGTGGTGGGGGTGTTAGTGTGTGTGTGTGTGTGTGAGGGGGAGAGAGAGAAGAGGAGAAGGAAGAGAGAGAGAGAGAGGGAGAATGGAGGTGAGAGGAGAGAGAGTGTGCGTGGTGTGTGTGTGGTGTGGTGTGGTGTGGTGTGTGTGGGTGGTGTGGTGTGTGTGTGTGTGTGTGTGTGTGTGTGTGTGTGTGTGTTTGGGAGAGGGAGAGAGAGATGGGTGTGCATGTGTGTGTGTGTGTGTGGTGTGGTGTGGTGTTGTGTGGTGTGGTGTGTGTGTGTGTGGTGTGGTGTGGTGGTGTGGTGTGTTGGTGTGGTGTAGTGTGGTGTGTGTGGTCTGTCTGTCTGTCCATCCATCTGTGCATTCTTCTGTCTCCCTCCCTCTTTCTCTCTCTCTCTCTCCCTCCCTCCCCCCCTCTCTCTTTCTCTATCTCTCTCTGTCTCTCTCTTGCTTTCCTCCCCTCTTTCTTCCTCCTTTTCTCTCTCTCTCTCCCTTTTTTCTGTTTTCCCCATCTCTCTCTCTCTCTCTCTCTCTCTCTCTCTCTCTCTCTCTCTCCTCTCTCTCTCTCTCTCTCTCTCTCTCTCTCTCTCTTCCAATAAAAATAATAAATGTTGAAAAAGGCAGAGAAAAAACCTGACTCAAACTTGTTCTGCCTGTCATGCACAGGTCGAAACCTTGACGCAGCAGTGTTGAAAAAACACCTGGAGTCCTGTCTGGTGGCCAGATGACCCTGAAGCCTGACCTCTTCAGTCATTTCATACGTCTTCATTATTTCAATGATATTTCTCTGCAGCATGCCTGTTCTTCATCCCTTCAGTCACTTCATACGCCTGCTTTATTCCGATAACACTTCTCTTCAGCATGCCTGTTCCCTCATCCCTCCCCGTCCTCACTTTTGTTGTTGTTTTTGTTCTTGTTGAGCATTCCGCAGCTTTTAGCACTCCAGAGGGAGTCACCCAGAATATGTGACACTCCACCATGAAATGAGACGCTTTTCGCGTGACCGACTTTTCCGCTAGGAGCCATTTTAGGCAGGTGGGGGGTCAGGTTGTCAATTTTGAGATTTGAATTGATTATAAAATGATAGCCATTTATTTACCTTGTAATGAAGTATCAAGGCGTAATTTTGTTTCCATTTGCTGCGAAAACGCTTTAAAAACACCCATGCTTTCATTCTCACCGCCTATTACTATACTAGACTTGTCAGTTTTTTATTTTGTCATTTCCTGCAGTCTGTCATTTCAATTTGTAGTAACTTTTCATAGAGTTGTCTGATTTACAATCTGTTTTCTGTATTGAACAGCTTGTTTATTGCAGATTAACATCATGTTCACAACTAAAAATTGACCTCCGGTGCGATGTGACTCGATATGTGGTGGAGCATCACTTATATACTCATCTCAACTCCTCAGTGGATTTGTGGTTCAGTGGTAACACTCTTGCTGAGAAAGCAAAAAGTATAGGAGCAATCGCCGATTGTGCCAAAACTTTTCCTCTGTCCACCAGACGTTGAGTGGTGGTGGTTTGGGTGCTTGTATTTCCGGTGAGATGATAAACTGAACTCCAGTGTGCAACATACATTGCAGCGCACGTGAAAGAATTAACAGCAGCAAGAGAGTTGTCCCTGGCAAAATTTTGTATGAAAAATAAATTCATTCTTGTAGGGAAACAAATCCATGTGCAGACAGGACAATTTAAAAAAAAAAAAAAAGGATGGCTCTGCTGTTGTGGAGACCCACTATCACTGGGACAAACAGATCGAATTTAACCCAAAGAAATCAGCTGTGTTTGAATACAAGACATTTCTATTTTCATCACACTTTGGAATCTTTGTGAGAGTACACACTGGTTGTGATGTGTGTGTGTGTGTGTGTGTGTGTGTGTGTGTGTGTGTGTGTGTGTGTGTGTGTGTGTGTGTGTGTGTTTGTGTGTGTGTCCGTTTTTTCGAATACCTCTCCTTATAGGTAACCATATTCCAACTTCAGATTTTGTCCTTGGAAGAGAGGGATTTTGATGCTTGAAGCTTGTCATGAAGACAGTCCCCCCACATATTTAGCACTGATTTTAAAGCATAGTGACGTCGTAATGTAGGTCTTGGCACTTTGCTTACGTCCATGATTTTGGCCCTGAGGCCAGTTTCTCTTTGTTTTCAAAACAGTTCTATGTCGTTGTTGAAATGGTTGGGAGTGGTATGCGTCTTGTTCAGTGAGTCCTGTTTAGACAGGGTTTTTTGTCGAGGTTTTTTATTTTAATTTATTTATAATTATTTTTCATAGGGTTTTTTTTGTTTGTTTGTTTGTTGCTCTGATGTCCTCAGGACAGACTGTAATAAAGAATGAATGGAATCTCCAAAATTGCTTTTGTGTGTGTTGTGTAATGGCATTGGATTGAATTCAAAGTGGTGAGAGATAGACTGATGATTTTTTTTTTTTTTTTTTTTGGGGGGGGGGGTTGTTTCTGTTTTGTGTTTTGTTTGTTTGAAGTCTGTTTTCTGCAAATGTCCATCACTGATGTGTGGATTAAGCTTGTTATTTTTTTGGGGGGTGGGTGGGTAGGTGGGATGTTATTTTGGCCATTCCTTGGCTAGATCTCTGGGGTTCGTTCATCAGTAGTAAGATTTTGTATATGTGATGGTTTACCCACCATTAAGGTAGCTGCATTCCAACTTCAGGGACGATGTCTAACACAACACCAGTGTGCAATGAGGTTTTGGTCTACGCATCTGAGGGATGGAATAGGTTTCAACATGTGTGCAAGGTGTTCACACATGGGACCTCAGTTTATAGTCTCATCTAAAGGACTTTCACTGGGAGGAGGAGGGGGGTGGGGGGGAGTGGAGTGGGTACAGATGTATATCCAGGGAAACATTCCCTTGCACAGGCACGTCAGTGGTGGCTCCAACCTTGGCCATTGGATTGCAAGCACAACACTCTAACCACTAGGCTATCCCATTCCCCTGTTTTGATTTGAAAAGGAGATGGATAGCTCAGTGGTCAGAGCACTCGCTTTCTCCAAGCTACGATTAAGCAGCATCGAGCATGGTTACCAAGTGGATGGGTGACCGTTTGCATGCCTTAGTTTCAGTACAGTCCCCCCAGTTCACCCAGCTGTAAATGGGTACCTGCCCTCTTTAGGGTCAGGGAAGGTAAAGCAGCGAGGGAGAGGAGATGGGCGCCACCCTCTATATGCTGGTCCCTGGAGAAGCTGAGGTCTATGATGTCATGCTCCCCTACGACCACACAGGTTATGGGACACTACCTTTTTTTTTTTTTTACCTTTGGCAAAATCTGTGATGAGTGTGACAAAGGCTGTACCAAAGAAACTGCACAACTTCAGGCATTAGAAAAAAAAGAAAGTTTACCCAGTTTGTTGATGGCTAATTTCTGATATATTTGTGCTCACAATGATGGTTTTTTATCATTTGGGGGTGGGGGGTGGTTCTTTATGTCGAATGTATACATATTAATATATTAGTTCTTGCAGTCTTGAGTTCGATTCTCGTTTGAGGGGATTTTTCCCTGGAGTTAACATCAGTGCTGACTCCACTCTCCCCAAAAGTCTTTCGGATGAGACTATAAACCGAGGCCCTGTGTGCGAATGCACGCAGAACATCTTGCGCACACGTTAAATCCTGTTCTGCTTTTTGTAAAAGTAGGCCATTATGTGCTGGTGGAAAGAGATGACAATATTTACAAAACTGCATACACACGGGGACTGGATAAAAAAAAAAGCACATGAGTGCTTATTCCATTATCCTTGATATAAAAGAATAAAATAAAATTTTAAAAATATATACAATAAACACACACACACACACACACACACACACACACACACACACACACACACACACCACGGAGGCAACAAATGAAATCATGTCATGATAACCAACAAAGACCCAAAATTTATTTTATTCTATTTCAACAGCATTACTTACTAAAGCTTTAAATTCTAAATACCCAAACAACCCTGATGACATGACCAGCCACCCTCGCACAGTGAGTGACACATACATAGTTTGTGAAGAGGATGTTGTCTGAGAGTCTGTGGATTCAAAACTGCATCAAACAAAACCTCTGTGGGATTTTACAGTGCCCCAGCCTGCTCTTGCCCAAAATTGAATGCAGTATGGATTCAGGGGGCGGGATAGCTAAGTGGTCAGAGCACTCGCTTTCCCCAAGTTAAGTTAAGCAGCGTTGAGTGTGGTTACCAGTTGGATGGGTGACCGTTTGTGCGCCTTGGCTTCAGTATAGTTCACCCAGCTGTAAATGGGTACCTGCCCTCTTTAGGATCAGGGAAGGTAAAGCAGCGAGGGAGAGGAGAAGGGGGCTCCCTCAACATGCTGGCCCCTAGAGAAGCTGAGGTCTCTGATGCCTCGCTACCCTACGACCGCCTAGGTTATGGGACACCTTCACATTTTTACCTTTTATGAATTCAGGGGGAAGATTGGGATTTCATAGTCCTGTATCCTTAACTTTTCTGGCCCAGGCCAAAAGCTGTGTCAGTTATTGATGTCAGCTAATTGCCTGGCGTCCTCAGCCCAAACCTTACAAATCTCAGTCTGAGGTACTTTATGTCCAGGTTACATGATGATCACAGTTTTCGTTTCTCTTTCACTCCCATACCTGTGATAAGTTCCTATACCATGCCATACCATATTGCTTAGAGCCCTACCGACCACGAAAGCCATATCAGGGCTGTCACCTCATTTAGTTTCAGTGGCTCCAGTAGCTTTCAACTTCAGGTTCAAAACCAACACCTAATACATTTAAATCTTTAACACGATCCATCTGAAAAAACAACAACAACATTAAATGACACAATACCTAAATAATTTCATTCTTTAAGACTAATAAACCAGGCTATGCTGAGGACAATAGCCATTCCGCTTAATCTACTATCCCCAGATTATAACAAAAAACAACAACATAACAACGATAACAAACATTTTAAAGTACAAAAATATAATAAAAAGTGCCACATGGGCAAACACCACTGCAAAATGGACATACTGTTCCCATCCTAGTGTGTAAGTATCACTACTTGGTCGCCAGAAAAAAAGGAGGTAAAATGTTATATAATGAAAACAGAATAATGTTTGAAAGATTTGCTCGAAAAAAGGCAGGAGCGTGGACTGGGAAGGCAGAAAATAAGCAAGAGAGATGATGAGTATAAAGGTAAGGAGAAAGACAGAAACAAAGAGAGATAGAAAAGTGAAAATTTCTTGCACAGAATATCCAGAAGGTGGGGGATGCTTTTTATACTAAAAGAGCCTCGGGCATCCCCATGAGTTTCTGTCATGGAGTCTGTGACCAGAATTAAAGGCAAAGGTGTCTCATAACTTGTGTTGTCGTAGGGGAGCGAGGCGTCAGAGACCTCAGCTTCTCTAGGGGCCAGCATATTGAGGGTGGCACCCATCTCCTCTCCCTCGCTGCTTTACCTTCCCTGACCCTAAAGAGGGCAGGTATCCATTTACAGCTGGGTGAACTGGGGGACTGTACTGAAGCCAAGGCGCACAAACGGTCACCCATCCAGTTGGACAGTCGACCTAACTTGGCTTGGAAACGAGCACTCTGACCGCTGACTATCCTCCTAACATTGGCTTGGGGAAACCGAGCACTCTGACCGCTGAGCTATCCCTGTGACCATAATTATGATGGACAAAAAAAAAACCCTCTGTAGCAATGGTACGGTAGCATTACTCCAAATGTAAGCAACTCACTAAGCTGCTATTGTTAATAGTAATGCCCCACATATGTTTGGTCACAACAGGTATTCCTGAAGCCACCAGTGATCCAGCAGCAGTAGTGCAGGGCCCCTTGAGGTGGGTGGCCTCACAGTGGCTGCCCTTGCACTTCTGTTAAGGGAGGGTGGATAAAGCCTACACGTGTCTGTGTGCTGCTTGGGATGATTGGGATAAATGATTTCAGATTTCTTGCACAGGGACGTAAAAAATGATAACTACGAATTAACCTTTTTTTCCTTCTAAAATCACAAAGAACCAGCCAAACAAAAACTCGAAACTAAAAGATGTGTACAGTAGCTAGCCATATAGACTCTACCCTTAAGTGGTCATGCACACCTCAGATTTCTATATAAAGATGAGCTCTGACAAATTAAAATCACATCCTAAACATCACCAATGTAATATTATACACGAACAAACACGCGCGTGCGCGCATGTACACGCTCGTGCGCGCGATTTAACAAACGTTTTTACATCTGACTGCTCGTTTTAAAATCATGAAATACATGTACACATCTCTCTAGATAAAGTTTTTCCCCAGCAAATCAAATTCACATCCCAAACATCCTCATTGATCCCTAAGAATCCTCTGAAGTCGAGTATGGCTACCTATATGCGAGGTGCTTGAAAACAGTCACACACGCAAACTTCTCATTCAGTGTGCAGTTTCAGTCTCACAGTGATTCTCAGGTGGGATGAGTGAGTCAGAGTGCACATTCTGTGTGACCCACCAGGGTGTTAAGCTGCGGAAGGCGCAACAGCAACATCCTTAAGAAATGTTTAGGATACATTAACATGGCTTTTTTTCCTACACCAAGTAAATTATTTCATATAAAGTATCAGAATTGATATAAAAACCGTATTATTAGGTACATTTGGGTAATGTTACAAACATACGCGCGCGCGCGCGCGCCACACACACACACACACACACACACACACACACACACACACACACACACACACACACACACACACACACACACACACACACACACACACACACACGAAATGACAAAACGTTTCCACATTTGCAAGTCATATAAACTCGTGTACACATCTCAATAACAATAACTTGACCAATACTGTAAGTGTCTGTATTTCTCAGGAATGGTTGGTGCCAGACTATATCATGGTAGGAAGTACAGAGTAGACAGAATTCATTCAGTTTCAAAGCGTGTGCACCTTCACCCTTCACTGGTTGTATCATCCTTACTATCATCCTCACTATTATCCTCACTATCGTCTTCACTATCATCTTCACTTATCTCATTTTATCCTCACTATTATTCTCGCTATCAACTTGACATGACAAGCCTGGGAGTAAGGCTGGAATGGGGGGGGGGGGGGGGGTTAGGAACGAACAATATGGAAACAGCAGGACAGGCGCGTCACAAAAGATGATGAAGCAAAGGAGAGACAGAGAAAGAAAAAAGAAGATGATGATGAAGAAGAAGAAGTTGAAGAAAATCCCCCCTTTCACACACACACACACACACACACACACACACACACACACACACACACACACACACACACACACACACACACACACAGAGGGGGGGGGGAGGGAGGGAGAGGGGGAGAGAGGAGAGAGAAGAGAGAAGAAGAAGAACAAACCCCCCTTATACACACACACACACACACACACACACACACACACACACACACACACACACACACACACACACACACACACACACACACACACACACACACACACGTCTTCAACTGTCTCTCATGAAAAGATCTCCTCCAAGTCGAGTTCTCTCTGCGAACAGACATACTTCCTTGCGGCATTCGCAGGTAGCGGCACTTCTTCACATCACAGATCAGGACATCGTCATACACCTCATTAGCCGCCCTTAGAACGTTGATGCAGATGACCTTGAGAAGGACAGAGCGGAACTTGACACTGTTCCCTTCCTTGTGGTACAGCAGAAAAGCGCCAGGCCTTGACCTTTGAGGTCAGAGCTCAACTCGGAGGCCCAGGTCAGCTCCTGGGGGTTGGACAGCCTTTTTCTCCACAGGGCTTCCCCCTCGTCTTGTGGACCTTCTCTTCCCGCGGGGTGTGTGGATCGGGGGTGTCCCGGTCATGGTTGTGAAGAGACTGGCTGTCCTCTTCCTCCTGCTGGGATTTTTCGGCGGGAAAACTGCGCAGTGAGAAGGCGGGTGAGGCTGCTCATGCCGTGTGTCTGGTGGATGTCTTCTTTCTGTTTCTTCTTCTTCTTCTGTGGGGTGTGGAGAGTTGGACGAGGGGTGTTCAGGTCTGGCTGTGATGGCTGCTTCAGAACAGGCCCAGGGTGAAGGTGGGTGTGCCTCGTCTGTGTTCTTCTCCTCTGTGGGCAAAACGTTCTTCTCCTCCACAGTGTCGTCGCGTGTGACGGTGACGTTAGCCTCTCGTGTACAAGCCCAGCTGAGGATGCTTTCCGCGTGGTCAGCAGGTGAGTTTTGCCCATGCGGTCTGTGTACAGGGACGTTTCTGTGGTCTCCAAGGGTTGTTGTTTAGGGGCCTCCTCTTCCGCCTCTGAAGTAGTGTTTTGTTCAGTTGAGTTCCTTGTTTTAGAATGTCCCTGTCTTTTGGCCTTGGATGGAGGCGAAGGAGATCTTGCGCTGGTCGTTTTTCGGGAAGGTCTTCTCACCGACTGGGGTCGTGGTGCAGCGGTTTGTGGCGGCCTTGCTGGCCCGTGCTGTTGACTCGAGGCCTGAGGGTCTGGCTGTGATGGGACTCTGCGCTATGCAGCCGGGAATAGCTGAAGGAGCGTTGTCTCTGCTCTGGCGCTAAACATTCGTCCTCCTGGGACTGAAGATGTTTGGCTTTGTTGGTTATTCCTGAAATAGACTCTATGTTGAGGGAAAGTCTCCGGACAATTTTTGGAGGCTTTTGGTAGAAGGAGATAGATTTTCTCTGTTCGTGAGTCTCGTGTTCTGTATGATACATGAACGGGCCGTGGCTGCTGCTGGTGGAAGGATGCTGTCTAACGATGGGTCATTTCCGAAACTGATACTGGTGACTGTTTCGATCTGAACTGGTTTTTCGCTTCGATGAAATGGATACTCAGGTCTTCTCACTGTTTCTTTCGACTGGCGTCTGCTTGGTGGAACAACGACGATGATGGGTGGTTTGGGCAGACTCTGAGTCGCGATGTTTTCCTGGGAGTGTTCCGCGCCCAGTGTCTTGCCACTTCTGTCCATGGTCAGCCTGAGGTTGCTGGCTGTGGTGACCTTCTGCCCACAGCTCTGCTGGGAGAGGGTTTTCTGCAACGTCTGCTCCCCATCCGTACTGCTGACGTTCTTGATCCTGTCAAACAGAACCCCGTATTTCTTGTCTTTAGCGTCGTTTTTCAGGATTTTCTCCACAGCTTCTGCCACTTCTGTTCCCGTGTGTCGGATGAGGTCTTTGAGAACGAGCATCAGCTTGTCCATGATGGCGGCCCAGTCTTCAGTCAGGTTGGCGAACTGCCCCTGGTCCAATTCTGTGAAGACCTGCAGGACCATCTGGATCACCGCCTTGTCCACGTCGTTGTTGTTGTCCGAGATGTTGGCGACGGCGCGTAGTGTCGAGGAGGACAGCGACCCGATGGACAGGCGATGTCTCACTGCCGGCTCCTCCTCCTCCCAGGGAAGCTGGAGGTCTGGATCGTCAGAGTCGCCGGGAGGAAGCAGCAGCGCTTTCTCCACGGCCGGTACCACTTGTTCTTGGCCAGGATTTCAGCGCACTGCTCTGTCAGAGCTCGGAGCAGCAGTTCCACATCCAGACTCTCTGCAGAGTCGCTGCCAGAGGGAGCTATGCTGCTGTCTCTGTCCGTGCTCTCTCTGGAGTCGTCTTTCTTCTTCTGTCTGGAGTCTCTAGCTGTTGTTTTTTCAGTCTGGTGGTGATGTGACGCTGCTGTTTCTCTGTCCGGCTTTTCTTCTGTGTGACCTCCACCGGTGATTGTGTTCAGGCTTTTCTGGTGATAACGTGTGTTGGTCACCAGTGGAGTGTTGGAGTTATCCACTTCAGCAGCGCAACCTGTGTCAGTATGAATTCCGTTGTTATTGTTATTCATATCAGAATGTTGGTACGGGTTCGCAATTCTGTGGTTGTTTTCGCGATCAGCGGGGAAATATTCATCCATTCCAGCGTTTAAGAGCTGCCCGTTATCCGCTGCGGCTAGAGAGTGGATAAGGTGATGGTGGCTGTGTTTCTCGCACATCAGCTGGCACGGTGCCACACCTTTCCCGTGACTGCTCCTGTGACTGAGATCCCCGCAGCGTGAGGGGGTGGGGGAAAAGGCACCGCTCTTCGGGGAGAAAGTCCCGTGACTTGCCGAGGAGGAGACAGCTGAGAGTCTCACAGAAGCAGGACGACAAGCGTTGGACACTCGCCGGTTGACGAGAACGTGGTGGTCATTGTCTAGAGACCGGCGCCTCTCCTCCTCAGTCAGGTCCAAACCAAGGGGTCGGTGATGATGATGATGATGATGGGCACTGTGCCTGGCGAGAACCTCCCTCCTCCTGTCACCCACCCTCACACCTTGCATGACATGCCCATGTTGCGGGCAGTCTCCAACAACGGGGATGCAGGGAGGAACGAACTCGGCAGGCTGCGCGTGCACCCTGCCTATCTTGTGGTACACCACTCGGCTTCTCTCGGGGAACACGAACTCGGCATGGTCACGCACGAACTTTGACCTGGCGCTGTCCCACGTGTGCTGAGCCAGCTTCATCTCGTTGTCGATGGCTTGCACCAGCACCTTCAGCCGCTGCTTGTCCCGTTTGAAGGCTTCCTTGCGGAACACGGCTTCAGAGCTGCGGAGCTGCCGCACAGAGATCCCGTACAGCTCTCGAAGTTCCCCTGCTGACATAGAGCGGCTGTTTCTGGAGTACATTGTCTTGTTTGTTGTTGTTGTTGTTGGTGGTGGGTGGTGGTGGTGGTGTGTGTTGTTGTTGTGTTGTTGTTGTTGTTCTTCTTCTTCTTTTCTTCTTTTCTTCTTCTTCTTCTTCTTCTTGTTCTTCTTGTTCTTCTTGTTCTTGTTCTTCTTCTCCTTCTTCTTCTTCTTCTCCTCCTCTTCTTCCTCTTCTTCTCCTTCTCTCTCCTCCTCCTCCTCTCTTCTCCTCTCCTCCTCCTCTCCTCTCTCCTCTCCTCTCCTCCTCCTCCTTCTCTCTTCTTCTTCTTCTTCTTCTTCTTCTTCTTTCTTCTTCTTCTTCTTCTTCTTCTTAATTCTTCTCTGCCTCCGTCAGTCAGTGTCCCGGTCTGCTGCTGAAATTAATCAGAAACTTGGTGTCTATTATTGATGCAGGCAAGGTTGGTTGCAAGATTACAGTGATAAGATTTAAATATCAATATAATAATTATTTTATAATAAAAGGTTTAGTAATGTACCAGAAACGTGACTGTTATTTCTCCAATAGTAAGCAAAGGCACAACACACACACACACACACACACACACACACACACACACACACACACACACACACACACACACACACACACAGATATAGATATACATATATATAGCTTCATGGCTATTCTGCCCATTCTACCGGTGTATGTCACACATGAAAGATGGGTAGGTAAAAAGGAAAAGGTGTCCCATAACCTATGCAGTCGTTAAGGAGCGAGGTGTCAGAGACCTCAGCTTCTTTAGGGGCCAGCATGTTGAGGGCGGCACCCATCTCCTCTCCCTCGCTGCTTTACCTTCCATGTCCCTAGAGAGGGCAGCTACACATTTACAGCTGGGTGAACTGGGGGACTGTACTGAAGCCAAGGCACAAAACGGTCACCCATCCACTTGGTAACCACGCTCAACGCTGTTTAACTTAATTTGGAGAAAACAATACCCTGACCACTGAGCTACCCCCCTCCCCCCTAAGGCGGATAAAGGGACTCAAATGAAACCTGAAGTTGTTTTTAAAATTTCACAAAAGAAAGTTTTTAGATATAGACTGTTTAAAGGTGGCTTATTTCATTCGTGGTAACATTAGACGCAGAGAAAAAAACTGATTGAAGAAATATATAGCCAACTTTGAAATTATCTTCTAGATCAATGGAAAATGGAAACTTAAATTCGCTTTTAAAGATAAACAGACACAGATTATAAGTTAATTAATAAACGAACACAACAAATATCAATTACACACAAAAAATGAAAGACGACGAAAATGGTAGAAGACACAAATTGAATGGGGTGGTAGCGGAGGGAGGTGGAGGGGAGGCATGGAAAGAAGGATACAGGCAATGGAGATGAGATACTTTCGCAAACTCCTTTGGTATCTCATACAGGGATCAACTCCAATTTGTTTGTATTGTTGGCTGGTGTGTTGTCGCGGTTCAAATCCCGTTTGAGCCCGAAAAAATCCCCACACCCATTAAACCAAGTGTTTTGATCTGTTAGCAAGCCTTTTTTTCGGATGAGACAATAAACCGAGGTCCTGTGTGTTATACAAAATTACTTAGCGCATGAAAACGAGCCCAACGCAACAAAAGAGTTGTTCCTGGCAAAATTCTGTAGAAAAAGCCACTTTGATAGGGAAACAAATATAGATGCAGACAAGAAAAGAAAAATAATGGGTGGCGCTGCTCTTATGGCGATGCGGTATAGCTTTCTTCAATTTAACGTTGAAGAAAGCTATACCACATCGCCATAAGAGCAGCGCCACCCATTATTTTTTCTTAATGGGTGGCGCTGCTCTTATGGCGATGCGGTATAGCTTTCTTCAACGTTAAATTGAAGAAAGCTATACCCCCGGGGAGAGCAGCCCGATTTTCACGCAGAGAAATCTGCCGTGACCTCAAGTGGTGTAAAAAAAAAAAAAGTAAACAAAAAGTAAACAAAAATGTAGAAGGGGAGATAAATACTATTGTTCATAGCACTTTATACAACAGAACAACAACAAAAATATACAATAAATCAGTAAAATGAATTAAATTAAGTAAAGTGAAGTAACAAAAATAAAAGACAATGGAACAAAATTAAATAAATCAAATTAACACAATGGAAACATTGAAATGAATAATGGACCTACTGATAAAACAAAATGCTACAGGACTTCTTCCTGTTGAGAATTATTAGTTGATAGCGATTCCATAATCTATCAAATATGGACAAACGACCACGAAATCGTGTGTGTGCGTGTATGTGTGTGTGGTTTAAAAAAAAAAATCTTTTATATCTAGGATAATAGGATAAGCACTCTTTGCTTTTTTACATCCAGTCCCCGTGTGTCTGCAGTTTTGTAAATGTCTTCTGTTCCCACCGGCACACCATGGCCTACTCTTACGAAAAGCGGAACAGGATTTAACGTGTGCGCAAGATGTTCTGTGGTGTGTGTGCGTGCGTGCGTGCGTGCGTGCGCGCGCACGCGTACCTACGTACATACATGCATGCTATATCAAAACGGATACCATCACATCAACGATAACAACAACAACACTCACCTAGAAACCAAGATTCAATTGTCCATAAGCAAAAAAACTACCCCAAAAATTGCTTCACGAAAAACCACCACACCAGACGACAGCACAGTACCGAAACCAACAAACCAACCAACTGACTAACTGACCACTAACACAAGCTCACTGACCAATGGCTAGGAATGAAAAGTCCAATAAGTGATTCCCCCCTCCAGCTCCTACTGTGTGTGGTCAAGCTCCAAATCACGCCCCTGCATGCGTCCCTTACCGGTCACCAGAGCTGATCAACCAGGTGTTTGGATCAATCGATCTGCGATCAGTCTCTCTGAGATTAGCTTTGAAGGCGGCTTTGTGCCGGAAGGGATTTTACAGTGACTTGAGAAACGAAACAAAAACAGGCAGAAGGTCCAACCCCCCCCCCCCCCCCCTCTCTCTCTCTCTCCCCCAAATCGCATAAACAGCTTAAAAACATGAGCACGTAGGCTTGTTGCCACATACGTGTGTATGCTTGTGCTCTTGACTTATCCAGTGACGTGCGTTTCACTTTCAGGCACGCAAACAAGCAGGCACAACACATTGGAATGAATTGCAGCTTGCGAGGTTTGAAACGCGCTAACAGAGTTATATTGTATGTACCCAGTTGATTATACACTCGTATGCCACTGTTTAAGTGGATAATATATACTGGCATGCACACACTATGTACGTCCATGCAAGCATGCTGTATGTACACACAATGCGCGCGCGCACACACACACACACACGTGCGCGCACACATACACATAGCACGCCAGCATGCGTGCGCACACAGACACGCATGCACGTACACATGCAACGTGCACACACACACTCACGCAAGCACGTACAATGCATCACGCAGCACATACCACATACACGCATGCACGTACCATGCACAGCACACACACATCAATAAAACTGCTAGCCATAGATGTTTTGCTGTTTAACTAGAAATAAATACACATAATCTGCCACAGACACCATGGCTTAAGAAATAATGTCAGAAGTAGTCCCAAGCCAACCGATAAAAGCTCTCTCTCCTCTCTCTCTCTCTCTCTCTCTCTCTCTCTCTCTCTCTCTCTCTCTCTCTCTCTCTTTTCTCTCTCTCTCTCTCTCTCTCTGTGTATGTGTGTGTGTGTGTGTGTGTATGTGTGTGTGTGTGTGTGTGTGTGTGTGTGTGTGTGTGTGTGTGTGTGTGTGTGTGTGTGTATTTATTCTTTGATATCGAGGATAATGGAATAAGCACTCATTGGCTTTTTTCATCCAGTCCCATGTGTATGCAGTTTGTAAATCTTGTCATCTTGTCCCCACTGCACACTGGCCTAATCTTACGAAGAGTGAGCAGAGAGAGAGAGAGAGAGAGAGGAGTAGAGAGAGAGAGAGAGAGAGAGAGAGAGAGGAGAGAGAGGAGAGAGAGAGAGAGGAGGACACGCTCGCTTGCATGCACGCGTACGTGCTTACTATACACAGCTAGTGCAGGTGCGTGGGTATGTGTTCTTTCCCTATATGACAAACTTGCATCCAACAGGCAGGGTTACTGCCACGAATTGAATAATAAATGGATAATCCTGCACACCAGTGGAGTGTTTGGTCTGTGCTTAAAGCCTTGATCCACTGTTAACACGTGTACTCCAAAATATGTAACTATTGGATACAGTTGCCGTCACCCTATTTCGCACGCACGCACCACAGACACCAAGACAGACAGACAGACGACAGACAGACAACACACACACACACACACACACACCACAGCATCACGGACACACAGCACACACAGCAACACACATACACACATGCACCACCACACACGCATGCATACACACACACTCACACACACACAACACACACACACACACACAACACACACACACACACGACGCACGCACGCACACACAACACACACACACACAACACAAGTCACACACACAACACACACACACACACACCACACACACACTGCGTACTCATTTTCAAGAAAACGTGCATGAGGTACATTTTACAGAAGGGCCAGCACGAATTATTTAATGTGCTTGTAAATCTCCGAAGTTGGAATGCGGCTACCTAAATGTGGAAGGGGGGGGGGGGGGGGGAGGAACGTTGCATAAGTAAAAATCTATCATTGGTAAACCTTGGAAATCCAGTCAAGAAAGTGAAAAAAAATGTGTTTGTGAACAAAGGTGCATGTTCACATGTACTGATTCAGCGACAGAATAACCATTTTCCCGTGGGAATGTGGGGCCTGTTAGTATAAGTAGCATCCCTATTTTCTGTAAATTCTGTGCTAGAATTCCCTCTTTTCCATCCCTCTCTTTGTTTCTGCCTTGTTCCTTTTGTACATTGTCACCTCCTTCTCGTCTATTTTCTACCATCTTGATCAATTCTCCTGCCTTTTTTCCTAGGAAGACTTAGAAGATTTTCTCTCCTATGCCGAAGTCGGATGCGCTGGGTCTGACTTGTCAGGTGCTTAACAGCAACGCAACGCACTTTCGCTCATATGTCAGATTACAATAGTTGCTGTATGAGTGTTCCATTACGACGACGATGACGAAGAAGAAGATGAAGAAGAATATCATCTATAATAACGGGATAAAAATCTCATCACTCACTCACTCATCCATGTCAGGACGTAGGGGGACATGAGGAAGACGCAACAGAGATCTTTTCATGCTTCACGATCCTGCGTGGCAGTAGGATGTTGCAGGGTTGGCGTCCAGTCTTTGATGTTGTCAACCCATGATTTCTTTGGCGCCTCTTCTTCTCTTGCCTCGACTGTTCCTTGCAGGATGGTTTTTGCTAGGGTGTTGTGCTTGTGGTGTGACAAACACATCAGCTTTCTCTCTTTATGGTGGAGAGCAAAGCTCTTGGGGCCCACCTTTTTGATTTCTTCTATCCATAGTTATTGGTCTTGTGTTCTTGTAGATATTTGAGGAGTCTTCTCAATCTAATCTCGCATTGAGAGATTCTATTTAATTGTCTTTCCATTCTCTCTCTCTCTCTCTCTCTCTCTCTCTCTCTCTCTCTCCTCCTCCATCTCTCTCTCTCTCTCTCTCCCTCTCTCTCTCTCTCTCTCTCTTGTACCACAACACACACATAATATATATATAATATATATATAATAAATATATATAATAAATAAATATATATATATATATAAATCATATGGGATTAAGCCGTTAATTGTGCAGCCGGGTTTTTTATTTTTGGTTTGGGGGTTGGGTTTTTGGGTTATTTTTGTGCATGTAGGCGGATCAGAAGAACCAGGGCAAAAATCCTAACTCCTGGGGCTGACGAGAATAGAACCCAAGGTTGAGAGACTTTAAGGATTTAGGAGTCAAATCTGCTAGCCACTTGGCTTTCGAGCTGTCAACATACGGACATATTAATTAATGCCCCAGTGCTGTGTGTGTGTGTAGCCTTACCCTCTGATTCCCGTGAACAAACCACCCGTGTCATGATATTAGTTGGTCAAACAGCTTAGTCAAGAGCCGGCTGGCTTCTGTAGCTTAGGTTTCACTTCTGTCTCGCTCTGTTGAGGTTTTTTTTTTTTTTAATATACAGTAGTATAGTCGACTGGGAGCGCACGTAGGGCGTATGTAGAGTACACATAGAAAAATAAAAACTTGTTCCAATAGGTTAGGTTGTCTATTTTGTCTACAAAATTTTCGAAAAAAAAACTCAAACGCACTTTTTCCTCATAGTTATTGTCGTGATTGTTGATCCTAAAGAAATTAAGGCAATAAAATCAAAAGAAATCAATGCCTTCAAAACATGTTTTAAAAAAAGGCAAAACTTCTGGCCCTGAATTGTTCATTTTCGTATGAATCTATCTATCTATCTATCTATCTATCTATCTATCTATCTATCTATCTATCTATCTATCTATCTATCTATCTATCTATCTATCTATCTATCTATCTATCTATCTATCTATCTATCTATCTGTCTGTCTGTCTGTCTGTCTGTCTGTCTGTCTATCTATCTATCTATCTATCTATCTATCTATCTATCTCTTTGTCTGGCGACCGTAGGGGCACCCTGAAGACTTGACAACCAGTTCCCTCCATTCCTCTCTCTGTTCTTCCTTTTTCAAAGTTTTGTTGAGCTCTAGGCCTGTCCATTCGCTGATGTTGTTCTCCCATCTCTTCCTTGATCTGTCTCTTTTTCTTCCTCCTTGGACAGTGCCTTGCAGTATTGTTTTTGCAAGTCCTTCGTATGAATACATAACGAAATACCACATCTCTCTCTCATTTGCAAGAGAGAGAAACAGAGATAGAGATAGAGACTGAGAGACAGGCAGACAGACAGACAGACAGACAGAATCATTCGCGCGCCCGGAGAGAGAGAGAGAGGAGAGAGAGAGAGAGAGAGAGAGAGAGAGAGAGAGAGAGAGAGAGAGAGAGAGAGAGAGAGAGACTTGGTGTGTGTGTGTGTGTGTGTGTGTGTGTGTGTGTGTGTGTGTGTGTGTGTGTGTGTGTGTGTGTGTGTGTGATAATAGATTCCCGAATTCTTGCAATGACTTCTTTTATTTCCTTTTATGTATTCAGGGAAGAAATGTTAATCCCCATGTCAACTGACCTTATTGGCATGGAAAACAACGGCTTCGTGTTTACTTCTCTGTATGTCTACCTTGTCTGTCTGTTTGGCTGTCTATCTCTGTCTGTCTGTCTACCTGCCTCTCTGTCTGTCTGGCTGCCTGTCTTCCTGCCTCTCTGCTTTGTCTGTCTGCTCTGTCTACCTGCCTCTCTGTCTGGCTGTCTACCTGCCTCTCTGTCTGTGTCTACTGCCTCTGTCGTTGTGCTACTGCCTCTCTGTCTGGCTGTCTCTGCCTCTCTGTCTGTCTGTCTCTGCCTCGTCTGTCTATCCTCTGTCTGTTGCTATCCTTTGTCTGCTGTCTGGCTGTCTGGCTGTCTGTTCGTATGCTGTCTGGGTCTATCTGTCTTCTATCTCTGTCTGTCTGTCTACCTGCTTGTCTGGCTGCTGTCTCTGCTTCTCTGTTTCTCTGTCTGTCTCTGTCTGTAATTTTCTGTCTGTCTGTGTTTGTTATCTTTGTCTGTCTGTCTGTCTTGTCTATCTGATGTCTTTCGTCTCTCTCTGTCTCTCTGACTGGTCCGTCTGTCTGTCTGCTCTTCCCTCTGCCGTCTGTCGGGTCTTTTGTTGCTGCTTGTCTGTTCTTCTGTCTGTCTTCTTCTTCTGTCGTCTCTGTCTTCTGTCTCTCTCTCTCTCTCTCTCTCTCTCTCTCTCTCTCTCTCTCTCTCTCTCTCTCTCCTCTCCTCTCTCTCTCTCTCTCGAGGCTGTCAGATCGTACGTAAACAAGTACTGGCTGGCTGACTGACTGACTGACCCCTGACCTATGATATCAGTGACCTAACCTGTCACACCAACTGACCAAACACTGCTGACCACCCGTGGACCCCTGATTCCAATACCATACTGCCCTGGACATCAGCGTGGGTGTTGGTATTATTGAATGGAGAGAAAAACAGTAGACTGTAATCTGTGAGCTCAACAACTCTCCATTCAAAATGGCTTGGACTTTTAGGTAGCTGAGACTAAAGAAAACAAAGAGGTTGAGATTATGAAGTGTGGTTGTTATTGGATTTTTATTTTTATCGGGATGTCAACGTGGTATTTTTTTGTTATTGTTGTTTTGTTTGTGGATCGGTTATGCTGTTTTTGTGTGTGTTAGTTATGCTGTTTCTTTGTGTATTAGTTATGCGATTTTTTTGGTATTAGTTATGATGCGTTAGTAAAGCTGTTGCTTTATGTATTAGTTATGCTGTTTCTTTGTTTCCTGTGCGTGTTATTCATGCTGTTTCTTTGTGTAATAGTTACGTTCCTTTGTGTATTAGTTATGCTGTTCCTTTGTGTATTAATTATGCTGTTTCTTTGTGTGTTAGTTATGCTGTTCCTTTGTGTATTAGTTATTGTCCTTTGTGTATTAGTTATGCTGTTTCTGTGTGTATTAGTTATGCTGTTTTTTTGTGTATTAGTTATGCTGTTTTTTTGTGTTAGTTATGCTGTTTCTTTGTGTGTTAGTTAAGCTGTTTTTTGTGTATTAGTTATGCTGTTTTTTGTGTATTAGTTATGCTGTTTTTGTGTGGTTTTAGTAGCTGATTTTAAATAAGAGGTTTTGGATTATCAATGCTGGTTTTTTGGATTTTAGTTTATGGGCTTGGTGTCAATGTGGTTCTATTGTTATTATTATGTTTTTTGGTGTATAGTTATGCTGATTCCGTTGTGTATGAGTTATGCTGATTCTTTTGTGATTAGTTATGCGTTCTTTTTTGGTCAGTTAGTTTGTGTGTTAGTAGCTATTGTTGTTGTATTAGTTATGTTCTTTGTGTTTGTTATGCTGCCGTGTGTATTATCATGCTGTTTTTTGTGTAATTAGTTAAGCTGTTCCTTTGTGTTTAGTTTGCTGTTCCTTTGTGTATTAGTTATGTGTTCCTTTGTGTAATAGTTATGCTGTTCCTTTGTGTATGTTACGCTGTTCTTTTGTATTAGTTATGCTGTTTCTTTGTGTATTATTATGTTGTTCCTTTGTGTATTAGTTTATTGTTCCTTTGTTAATGAGTTATGCTGTTCTTTGTGAATAGTTAGTGTTCCTTTGTGAATAGTTATGCTGTTTCTTTGTGTATTTGTTATGCTGTTTCTTTGTGTGTTAGTTTGCTGTTTCTTTGTGATTTAGTTATGCTGTTTCTTTGTGTATGTTATGTTCCTGTGTATTATTTGTGTATTTGTTTGCTGTTCCTTTGTGTATTAGTTATGCTGTTTCTTTGTGTTATTACGTTATTGTTCCTTTGTGTTTAGTTATCTGTTTTCTTTGTGTAATTATGCTGTTCTTTGTGTATTGTTCCTTTGTGTATTAGTTATGCTGTTCTTTGTGTATAGTTATGCTGTTCCTTTGAGTATTAGTTATGTGTTCTTTGTGTTAAGTTATGCTGTTCCTTTGTGTGTCAGTTATCCTGTTTCTTTGTGATTTAATTATGCTGTCCTTTTGTTCTTTTGTGTATTAGTTATGCTGTTTATCTTCTATTGTCTCAATGATAGTTTTGTCTCTTTCTTTTTTGGTTTATTTTTGGTTTATTTTCAGTTTTTGTTTATTTTTTTTGTTGAGTCAGAAAAAAAGAAAAAAAAGAAAGATAAAGAGAAGATGATGATGATGATGATTTGTACAGTATACTGAACCTTTATCATTAGGCTAAAAGTAGACTGCTCTTCGCACCGCTATCATTCATATACCATACAACAAAATTTTACATTAATAATATATATATATTTTTTTTTAAATGGTGTTAATATGTTTCACCATAGTGAAAATGACTGTCTTCATTTTAGACCTTTTGGCAGAAGAAGAGTCTCATACATTTTTTCATGTTCTTTCTCTCCCTCCACAAATAGGTTCTAGGGGCTACGTTATAACGGTAGCATACTAAATTGCCGTTTAAACCCTTTGAACTTAAACTGATATCCACGTCCATTGTCTGTATTCAGTAGAAGGGCTAAACTGTAAACATAAACTGGATTGTGTTTGGTCAACAATGTCATAACAACATTTCCTTATGTATGTTTAATAAGTCAATATTTTCCTGACCTGTTAAGTTTATAATTGATTTTTTTTTCATTTCTCAGCTATAGCTTCCATGTTCACTAAAGGTGAGATTTTTTGTCAATGTTTTTGCCAACTTCTAAGACAGAAGCTTCACTCCGACTTGGGAAATATTTACGGTTTCTCTCTTTTTTTTCTTCTTTTTAGCGAAGCCATACCTCAGTGGTCAGAGCTCTCGCTTTCCCCCAGTCAAGTTAAGCAGCCTCGAGCGTGGTTACTAGTTGGATGGGTGACGGTTTGCGCGCTTTGGCTTCAGTACAGTCCCCCAGCTCACCCAGCTGTAAATGGGTACCTGCCCTCTTTAGGGTCAGGGAAGGTAAAGCAGCGAGGGAGAGGAGATGGGCGCCGCCCTCAACATGCTGGTCCCTGGTGAAGCTGAGGTCTCTGACACCTGGCTCCCCTACGACCACACAGGTTATGGGACACCTTTACCTTTTTTACCTTACCTATGGATACTAGTTAGACTTACGACAAAGAGTGGTGAAGAAAATCAAGTGCAGGTAAGCGTTACAAAACCATCATTGAAAGAATGGTTTCCAAAGATTTCAAGAAATAAAAAGTAAAATAAAAAATACTGCAAATATAAAACTTTGGTAAAAAGCATTTGGAGCCACTTTTGCATAAGGACCATTAAAATTTGATTTGCCGACCTGACTCGAGTTTCAACTCCTGGATGAGCCATCTATCATCAGAGGATTCCGCGATGGTTATAAATACTTAACCATCCCTAATACCATATGGGCAAAGGTAAAAAAAAAAAAAAAAAGGTAAAGGTGTCCCATGACCTGTGTAGTCGTAGGGGAGCGAGGCATCAGAGACCTCAGCTTCTCTAGGGGCCAGCATGTTGAGGGCGGCGCCCATCTCTTCTCCCTTGCTGCTTTACCTTCCCTGACCCTAAAGAGGGCAGGTACCCATTGACAGCTGGGTGAACTGGGGGAACTGTACTGAAGCCAAGGCGCACAAACGGTCACCCACACCCACACACACACGCTCGAAATAAGGTATGCAACTCAAGTAATAGAAGTTAGTCAAGAGTTATATTCCTTGTCGATATGTCGAGCGTGTATTTTTTGTTGTTTATTTACTTATCTATAATTTGTTTATTTATTTATTTGTTTATTTATTCTTTTCTATGAAGGACAATGGAATAAGCACTTATGTGCTTTTTTTTTTTTTTTACATCCAGTCCCTGCGTGTATGTAGTTTTGTAAATCTTGTCATCTGTTTTCACCGGCACACATTGAATTATTCTTACGAAAAGCGGAACAGGATTTAACGTATGCGCAAGATGTTCTGCGTGTGTTCGCACACGGGACCTCGGTTTATGGTCTGATCCGAAGGCCTTTTGGGAAGAGTGGAGTTAGCATTGATGTTAACTCCAGGGGAAAAATCTCCACGGGAAATGGTTAATGATACTGTTAGGCTGAAAAGCAGTCCTGAGACTACGGAGCTGATGAATTGCTGGTGACAATGTTATTGTTGTTGTTGTGCATTCCCTAGCCTAACATTCTGGGGGGTCACCCAGAATAGCGATGTCACGGCCACAGGACTCTGCAGGGAACCTTTAGAAAATAACCCTCAGTGGCTGAGTCATCTGTAATCTCTTTCTTTTCATTTTCATTTATTCTTTTATATCGAGAATAATGGAATAAGCACGCCTGTGCTTTTTTTTTTTTAATCCAGTCCCCGTGTGTATGTAGTTTTGTAAATGTCATCTCTTCCCACCGGCACACGATGGCCTACTCTTACGAAAAGCGGAACAGGATTGAACGTGTGCGCAAGATGTTCTGCGTGCGTTCGCACATGGGGCCACGGTTTAAAGTCTCATCCGAAGGACTTTTGACTTTTCTTGACTTTTTGAACATTCAAAATGCTTCATAGTGTTGAGTCTGATGTTCCCTGGTGTCATCACTATACTACATTTCATTCCGTTCAGGCAGATTTCTGTTGCATGAAATAAAAAAAGTTTCCTTTGTGCCCAGATCTTTTCCTCCCAGCCACCAGACTGTGAATGGTGGGTGATCTGGTTGCTAGTCTTTCCGATAAGTCGATAAATCGAATTCCCGTATGTAACAGGTATTTAGTGCACGTAAAAGAGCCCATGGCAACAAGAGAGTTGTCCCTGGTACAGTTGTGTGGAAAAAAGCCATTTTATAGATAAACAAAGTACACATGAAGATTGGAAAAAAGGGTGGCGCTGCTCTTGCGGCGACGTGCTGCCCTCGGGGAGAGCAGCCCGAATTTCACGCATAGAACTCTGCCGTGACTCATAGAGGTATACATCACAGTAACAATACAATACAAAACAATACAATACAAATGCGGGCTTTTCGTCCTTAGTTTCTCCATTTACATTTTGGTCTGTAGAAGTAGGTGAAGTTTTGTTATGCAAAATCTTGCCATGGATAATTCTTTTAGTTTTGTGGGTTTTGTTGTTGTTGATTTGTTGTTGTGTTTTTTATGCGAACTTCATGATTCTGTCATAGGGAACCTTGGTCTGTCGTTTCTTCTGAAAGACTAGCGCCCATGCCACCTTTTAATAAAAAAAAAACCAACAACAACTATGATGTGGGATTTGCTGTGGTACAAGTATTACTGTTGGTGATATTACAAATTAATGCAGTCTATCCGATTATCAACTGAGGTCTTTGATTATTCTTTAATAAAATTGAACAAAAACCTATGACGGAAACCAAGGCCAGACAATCCAAGGGGCACAACCGAAGACTGTTACAGGCAACAAACAGTAAAACAAGGTAGACTCCCTTGACTCAGTCACACCAGAACCCGAACGTGACATAAGTGGGCGGGGCTTCTTCAGGTAAAGGGCGCAACCATTGGCCGCTGGCCTGTCAAAACAAACACACACGCACAGACAACCTGAGGAAAGAAACGTACGGTTAAAACGAAAGAAAGAAAGAAAGAAAGAGAGAGAGGAGGGAGAGAGAAGAGAACATAGAAAGAAAGAAGGACAGACAGAGAGAGTGAGAGAGAGAGGGGAGAAGAAGGAGGGTGGAGGACTGTTAGTTGGCAAGTTGCCGCGGGATTTCTTCCGAGTTAAAAACCGTTTCTCCTCAGTCAGCTGATCAATCAGACGGTAGCCTGTCGCCTTCAGTCCGTGTGGTTGGGGAGGAGGGCAGGCAGACAGGCAGCAGACAGGCAGGTTCACTACTTCGCGATTTGCTGGTGTGACAAGAATATCGCTTAGCTCAGCTCGGCTCAGCTCAGCTCCCCACAACGGCCATTGACATCAGTACTTTTCAGTGATGTCCTCGTCTCTCCCTGCGGACGTACACGAAAAACTGAAATAGTCCTCTTGTATGAAAAGTATATAAAAAAAACAAAAAAAACAAGCAGTACTTTCAGTGATGTCGTTGTCTCTTCCTCCGGATGTACAAGGAAAGCTGAAATAATTCTCTTGTATGAAAAAGTTACAAATAAAAGACAACAAAAAACGAACAAAAACCCAAAACGAATGTAGTCACTTATCTGTAAAAATTTCCGAGATATGAGGACTGTGTCTCAGCTGCTTACAAAATAAAAACAAAACAAAAAACAGACGTGTAAATCAGATAAAGACAGTATAAGTTTGGAGGACAGACTGAATACAAACCAAGTTTTGAAATGTTGCGTATATTTTCCGAAAAGTGAATCAGTGAAGGCCCTTGGACTGTTGATTAAATACCGAGGGATATACTGAAGTCGAAACCAAAATATTGACAGTGTGACTGTGATCTATGTACGCTTTTATTATCGAGAGAGAATTGACTAAACAAGTGTGGATATGGGAGACAACCGTCGCATTATTTATGATCACAATTAACTGCTCTTCTTTCTGGAGTGCCTTTTCCTGGAGTTGCACACTATTTTTTTTGTTAGGTTGTGATCAACAACAACAAAGAAGGTTATCTGTGTTTTGACTTTATTTTCTGAGAGACTGTTTATGAAGAACAATGTGATCCTGTAAAACATGTCTTGGAATATTTTGTGATATTTTGCTGATATTTTGTGATATATTTTCGTATCAATTCTTACTGTGAGGATTGAATCAGCAGAGTTTTTATTGTTTGTTTTTTTCTTTTAGTGTGATGTGTCTTAATCAATCTCCGGTGACAAAAAAAATCAGTTGAAAATTTTTAAACGATTGATCTTTATACTGGCGGTCTGTTGAACACGTACATATGAAAGGAGTATAACTGTTTATCAAGTGCAAAGAGCCTGGTTTTCAAGAGAAACTATATTTTTTTTCGTCAAGGACATTTTTCAAAACAAAATCAGTGCTCACCTCTTGTTTTTGAGGCTGGTAGCATGCTCTGTTCCAGTGGGATATCAAAACAGCACGAAAGAAAGTTCGCCACAAAATACTATAAAAATGACTGGAAAAGGTATACCATCTTACAAGATGAACCGTCTACTCTTTATCTCACGTTGGTTTTTTGGCGAAGTTTTCTGAAGTAAAGAGACCCTGACACATTCTGTATGTCCAGACTACCTCGTTTGTAAACACTGCCAGCCAGCTAACCCTCTATCTATATCTATGCACGAGGAGAAACGAGTGATGGTCGACAGCCATGTTCAGCACAAAGATGAATTCGTTCTTTCACACCTCGCTCCCTTCCGGCAATCCTCCAGCACGACAGCAGGAAAATCCCCAAGGACTGACCACTTACTTCCCCCTGACTCCAGAGGAGATGACCCTGGATTCCGATGCCTCACGTGACCATGAGGAGATAACTCCCTGCTTTCCTCTGACGCCGGATGATCTGTACCTGGATCCTTCCCCCTCCATGCTGGCAGGCATCAACTCCTGCTCCTCCGTGGAGGAGATCAACCTGTGCTCCCCTCAGGACCAGACGTTACGGGAACTCAGCCTGTGCTCGCCTGTCACGCCCAGTGACGTGGACGTGAACTCTCCCTACACCCCCGTTGACCTCCACTTCTCCTCCGCCTCTGAGGTCAGCGCGCCTTCCCCTGTGATGCCTCATGTAATAACCGAGGCATCCTCCTCCAGAACTCAGACCAGTCTGGCTTCCTCCCTGACCAGGAGTGACCTCAGTCTGAGCTTCCTTGAGCCGCTGGAGGGTAGCGGTTCTGTGCACGCCTCTGTAGATTTGAACCCCTGGTCCCCAGAATCTCCGTCCGAGGCAGGAGGACACGACTACCTGTGGGAAAGTTCCAGGGATAGCAACTCACGCGCTGAACTGTCTCAGGAGCTGAAACCCAGGATGTCTGAGATGCCTTCCAAGATGATGTCTCCACCCCCAAAAGTCAAACAGAGTTTCTGGCTCCAGAAAACACCCATCTTCTGAAACAGAGTCAGCCACTCGTCCTGATGCCCTCCACCAGAGTCGACCCCTCCTCCACCGCCACACCCTACACGGACGCCGCCC
>CM060322.1:6161984-6174484 GCA_030674155.1 Stramonita haemastoma
AGACAGTAACATTGCAGACAACACAACAAAGAAAGACTATACAAACACACTTCGGACGATCAGAAGCCACACTAAGATACAAAAGAGACTGGCACAAAGAACGAAATAACTAGCACCAAATCCACCAAAAATACGTACAACATTGTCACATACAACAAAATGAACCAGAAGACAGTTAAGTATATGAGAGATAAGAAATATCAAGAGAGAGAGAGAGAGAGAAGAGAGAGAGAGAGAGAGAGAGAGAGAGAGAGAGAGAGAGAGAAGAGAGAGAGAGAGAGAGAGAGAAGAGAGATAATGGGTTTTTCATGTTTCGAGGATAATGAAAGCTTATACAATTACCTCGAAATGACAGAATTTGATGTGATTTAATTTGATATCTCTGTCTCTGTCTCTGTCTCTGTCTGTTTCTCTCTCCCTCCCTCCTTCCCTCTCTCTCTTCTCCTCCCTCCCTCCCCCCTCCTCCGCTTTTCCCCCAACCTCCATTTTAGCTAGCACGTGTTATTTCTTGCTTCTTATATTTTGCTCATTATAACCCACAAATAATTATATGCAATATCCTTGTCTGGTGATAGAAACTTTGTTGCGTATGGTTAACACAGAGAGAGAGAGAGAGAGAGAGAGAGAGAGAGAGAGAGAGAGAGAGAGAGAGAGAGAGAGAGAGAGAGAGAGAGAGAGAGAGAGAGAAGAGGAGTGTGTGTTGTGAAGAGGAGAGTGTGAGGTGTGTGTTGTGTTGTGGTGTGGTCGGGTGTGTGTGTTGTGTGTGTGTGTAGTGTTGTTGTGTGTAGTGTGTGTTTGTATGTGTGTACGTGCAATACCTGCATGCGTGCGTGCGTCGTGCTTACGCGTACATGTATCTGCATGTGTACATACGCGCTTAGAAGCGCCTGTTATGCAAATGAATGTGATGCCCTCTTGTATGTAAAATGATTAGAATAAGCGCGGTGAAGATGTGAAAGTGCCAAAATGTAAGTATGTACATACAGATTGTTTGCACTGTTTATACTGATAGTTCTTATTTCTCCACAGTATGGGACTCAACACTGGAGGATGACCAGTTTGGAAACATAGACATGTACATTTTGTTTTTATGTCACATGTGTTCCTGTTCATTCAAAATATAAAAAAAAACTAATAAAGAAAAATGAAATTAAAAAAACCCAAAACGTGTTTGCTTGTTGACGTTTATTGTAAGGTTGTGTTATTATTGTCTCAACCTGTTTTTTGTTTTCGCTCCCTGTCTCTCTGTCTCTCTCTGTCTCTCTCTGTCACTCTCTCTCTGTCTCCCTGTCTCCCTGTCTCTGTCTGTCTCTCTCTTTCTCTCTGTCTGTCTGTCTGTCTCTCCCTATCTCTCTGCCTCTTTCTCTGTCTCTGTCTCTGTCTGCCTGTCTGTCTGTCTCTTTGTCTCTGTCTCTGTCTGTCTGTCCGTATGTCTGTCTCTGTCTGTCTGTCTGTCTGTCTTGTCTGTCTATCTGTCTGTCTGTCTGTCTGTCTGTCTGTCTGTCTGTCTGTCTGTCTGTCTGTCTGTCTGTCTGTCTCTCTCTCTCTCTCTCTCTCTCTCTCTCTCTCTTGTGTCCCTCTTTGTCTTTGTCCTATGGAGTCTCTGCATCTTTTGTGCCACGGGCGTGCAGATTGGTGTGTGTGTGTGTGTGTGTGTGTGTGTGTGTGTGTGTGTGTGTGTGTGTGTGTGTATGTGTGTTGTGTGTGTGTGCGTGTGAGTGTGTATGTGTGTGTGTGTGTGTGTGTGTGGTGTGTGTGTGGTGGGGGGGGGGGGGGGGGGCGTTTGTGTGGTGGCGTGTGCGTGCGTGCGTGTTGGTTACATACACACTGGGTTCATCTGTCTCTGTCTCTTTCTCTCTCCTCCCCCCCCCCCCTGACTGCATGTCGAAAGACTCCCTTCTTTGTCGACTGTGTCAAAGATAAGTGACATACATCCAGAACACACACTACAATAGTATTATAGTCACAAGAGCCTTCTTCGTTCCTTCACAAACTCATTGCATGTAGCGTGCGTATGATGCTAATGTGTGCATGCTTGTAATTGTGCACACAACTGTAAATACTCGTATGTGCGCGTGTGCGCACACACACACAACACAGCACACACAGACACACACACACACACACATACACACTCAAAGACACAGACAAACACGCACAGACAAACACACATACACACACACGCAACGCACGCCGCACGCACGCACGCACGCCGCACACACACCACCACAAACCCAGCAAACCACACACACATTATACATAACACACACACACACACACACAACACACACACACACACACACACATACACACACACACACACACACACACACACACACAATAATTATATAATACTATATATAAAATATATATATAATATATATATATATAATATATACTATATAATATATAACAACACTAACATCACCACCACCACAATGATAAAAATCCAAAAACTTTACTCGAAAGAAAGACAAAAAACAAACAAAAAGGCACACATAAAAAGAAATAAAATCAGAATCATATTCATTTTAAGGAAGACAGACAACAGTGCAGATTTCGAACCTGGAATTAAATCTTCCCAACTGTGATAATATTTTATCAGTAAGCGCCATAACTTTTAAGTATCCGACAACATGATACCATGATCTAGATAAATTAACTGGATTTCACTACAACTAACTTGACAGTCACGTCATGAGACTGTCACGTCATGAGACAGTCATGTCATGTGATAGTCACGTGACATAAATGATATACAGGGTTTTCATCCTATAGCCTAAAGTCATGTTTAGATTAACTGAGAAACAAAACAAAAAAAAGGTCACACACATACACGCGCACACGCACGCACGCACGCACACACACACTATCTCTTCTCTCTCTCGATCTCTCTCCCTACACACACACACACACACACACACACACACACACACACACACACAACACAACACACACACACACATACACAAGCACTTGACGCGCGCACACAACACAATGCACGCACGCACACAACATGCCGCATCGCGCACACACATGCGTGCGCACACACACACATAATCATGCACCACGCACGCCTTTCTCCACTCACTCACATGGCAAAACAGACACAGACACAGACACAGACACACAGACACACAGACATACACACACACACACACACACACACACAACACACACACACACAACACACACACACACACACACACACACACACACACTCTACTCTCTCTCTCACTCCCCTCTCACCCCACCCACCACCACCCACACACACACACACACCAAAAAACAACAACAAAAACCAAACCTGGCTGGTTTACTCTAAAAACACCATCATAAAAAAAAATCAGTGAAAACCCGATGGATACACTGTTATCGGAAGGTCACAATCAAAGCAGCTCGATGCGGTGTCTCGTTTGGTGGGTGGCCTCACAGCGTCCTGATACAGACAGCTCCCAGTGGAAAGTTAGCCTAGGGTGCGACAGTTCCAGACACCGCGTGAGTGTGGTACGGTATGAGGTAGGTGCGGTATGGATGACGTGGAACGGTTGCCACTGATAGGTTATTTTGATAGAGAAATTTGTCGGTTTTATTTTATTTTATGTATGTATATGTATGTATGTATGTATGTATGTATGTATAGTATGATTATGTATGTAAAGTATGTATTGTGATGTATGTATGTATGTGTTGTATGTCTTGGGTTTTCTGTTGTCCTGTGTCTGTCTGTCTGTCTGTCTGTCTGTCTGTCTGTCTGTCTGTCTGTCTGTCTGTATGTTGTATGTATGTATGTATGTATGTATGTATGTATGTATGTATGTATGTATGTATGTATGTATGTTGCCTATGTATTTATTTATTTATCTATTATTTTATATCGAGGATAATGGAATAAGCACTCGTGTGCTTTTTTACATTCAGTCCCCGTGTGTATGCAGCGTTTGTAAATCTTGTCGTCTGTTCCCACAGGCACACAATGGCCTACTCTTAGGAAAAGCGGAACAGGATTCAACGTGTGCGCAAGATGTTCTGCGTGCGTTTGCACACGGGGCCTCGGTTTATGCACTCATTCGAAGGACTTTTGGGGAGAGTGGAGTCAGAACTGATGTTAATTCCAGGGGAAAAATCTCCTTTAACGGGAGTCGAACCCGGGTCGTCAAATCGCGAGTGCAATGTTCTGACTACTAGGCTATCCCACCCCCTATTGATCGATAGTCTAGAGGTAACGCACTTGCCTAGAAAGCGAGGAGTGCAAGTTCGATCCCCAGTTTGTGCCCGAAATTTTATCTTCATCGACTAAACTAGTGGTCTGGGTGCTAGTCTTACTGATGAGACGATAAACCGATGTCCTGTGTGCAATACACATTCAGCACACGCATAAAGAACCCACGGCAACGAGAGAGTTGTCCCCGACAACATTCTGTAGAAATAAAACAACACTCCGATGGATAGGAAAACAAACGCACATGCTGAAAGGATATTTTTAAAGAATGGGTGGCGCTCCTCTTGTGGCGACAAGCTCTCTTGGGGGAGAGCAGACTAAATTTCACGCAGAGAATTCTGCTGTGACATATAGTGGTATACAAAAAAAGAAAACACCCACAAAAAAAAACCAAACTGAAAATAAAATGAAATAAAACGAGACAAAAGAACACAACAAACCAACAAACAAAAAATATCTGCTACCCCCCCCCCCCAAAAAAAAAGAAAAAAGAACAGAACAAAAAACAAACTAAAACTGACAAACAAACCAAAGAACGTACAAAAAAAAGACCCCCCCCTAACAAGTAGGCACCTGTCAGTCTCGGAAGACTATGGAGTAAGTAAGTATGGAGGGCAAGCTGATACCCATGCAGCAGACCCCCCCCCACACACACACACACCTTCTCCACGTCGCTGGAATGGTCCATTGGAAAGGCAATCGCGGATACAAATGGTTCCAGTACTGTCGCAGAAGCCGCCAGAACGTTGCCATAATATACAGCCCTGAACCACCCTGGGACTCCAACTCCCCGATTTTTCCTCAGGGATGGTGTCTAAACACGACAGCAGTGTGCATGCTGTCTGCACACAATGGCCTGCTCTTCCAAAAAGCGAAACGGGTTTTTAACGTGTGCGTGCAAGATGTTCTGCGTGCGTTCGCAAACGAGGCTTCAGTTTAGAGTCTCATCCGAAGAAAGCTATCAAACAGAAGGAAGAGAGAAGGACAAAGGCAATGGGAATGATAGGGAGAAGGAGAAGACGCAAAAGGAAAAGGAGGAGGGGGAGGAGGAGGAGGAGGAGGAAGGAGGAGAGGAGGAGGAGGCCTGAGGAGAAGAAGAAGGAAGAAGAATGCGAAGAAGAAGAATGCGAAGAAGAAGAATGCGAAGAAGAAGAATGCGAAGAAGAAGAATGTGAAGAATGCGAAGAAGAAGAAGAATGAGAAGAAGAATGCAAAGAAGAAGAATGCGAAGAAGAAGAATGCGAAGAAGAATGCGAAGAAGAAGAATGCGAAGAAGAAGAATGCGAAGAAGAATGCGAAGAAGAGAATGCGAAGAAGAAGAATGCGAAGAATGCGAAGAAGAAGAAGAATGCGAAGAAGAAGAATGCGAAGAAGAAGAAGCAAAAGAAGAAGAATGCGAAGAATGCGAAGAATGCGAAGAAGAAGAAGAAGAATTGCGAAGAAAGAAGAAGAAGAAGAATTGCGAAGAAGAAGAAGAAAAGAAGAAGAAGAAGAAGAAGAAGAAGAAGAAGAAGAAGAAGAAGAAGAAGAAGAAGAAGAAGAAGAAGAAGAAGTAAAAAAAGAGAAGAAGAAGAAGAAGAAGGAAAAGAAGAAGAATGCGAAGAAATGCAAAAGAAGGAATGCGAAGAATGAAGAAGCAAGAATGCGAAGAAGAGAAGAAGAGAAGAAGAAGAAGAAGAAGAAGAAGAAGAAGAAAGAAGAAGAAGAAGAAGAAGAAAGAAGAATGCGAAGAAGAAGAATGCGAAGAAAGAAGAAGAGAAGAAGAAGAAGAAGAGAAGAAGAGAAAGAAGAAGAAGAAGAAGAAGAAGAAGAAGAAGAAGAAGAAGAAGAAGAATGCGAAGAATGCGAAGAGAAGAAGAAGACGATGACGATGACGATGACGATAATGATGAGGATAGTGATAATGATGCTGATGAAGAAATGTTTACTATACGAACAACCACCGTCTTAAAGTGGAAAACATGACGTGACTATTAACACAAACTGAATTAGGCTAGTTCACAGCAAAGAAAAACTGCCTACGCTTATGCCATCATCATTAACTAATAGCTCGTTTGAACTGAATGGCGTTGACCCAGTTTGACTGGCAACAAGCCATTATACCCCCCGCCTTCCCCCCCCCCCCCCCCCCCCACACCACACACACAACACACAAGATGGGCCATTAGATGTTATAATATTTCGTTCCAGAATAAACTCTTTATCATATGCTGTTTTGCTGTTTTATATTCTAACTACCTGTCTCTGTCTGTCTGTCCTCTCTGCTCCCCTCTCTCTCTCTCTTCTCCCTCCCTCTCTATCTCTATCTCTCTCTGTGTCTCCTCCCTCTCTCTCGCTGTGTTTCTATCTGTCTGTCTTGTCTCGTCTGTCTCTGTCTGTCTGTCTGTCTCTGTCTGTCTGGTCTGTCTGTCTGTCTGTCTGTCTGGTCTGTCTGTCTGTTCTGTCTGTCTGTCTCGTCCCTCCCTCCCTCGTCTGTCTGTCTCTCCCTCCCTCCCTCCCTCCCTCCTCTCTCTCTCTCCTCTCCTCCTCTTCCCCTCTCCTCCTCTCTCTCTCCTCTCTCTCTCTCTCTCTCTCTCTCCTCTCTCCTCCCTCCCCTCTCTCTCTCTCAAACCCTCTCTACTAAGAACACGGAGTCCTGATAACGAAGCTATCAAACTCGAAGAATACAAAACACAACTTTCGAACTTTGCCAAGAGCAAAAAGGCTGTAAAAATGCCTTTTAGCTAGTTACCTCTTCCCAGCGAAATTATTAACCTACAAAACATTCTATGAACCCTCGCCCCCCCCCCCCCCCCGCATCCCCCCCGCCCCCCCCTCACCACCTGACTTCCCTTCCCCCCAACCTCCTACATTTTATTACTTGAAAATGTTGTGTTGATGTTGTTGTCGTTGGTTAACCTCTTTTTTTATATTATTTATCTATGACCGGTAGTTTCAAAAGTTATCGCTGAAGTTTCGCACAAGAGCATGACTCGACTGTTTATAGTCAGATTCTGATGGAAAATAACGATATCATGGCACGTTCCATGTTGTTTAGAGGTTGAGACAGACAGACAGACAGACAGACAGACGACAGAAGAGAGAAAGAGAGAGAGAGAGAGAGAGAGAGAAGAGAGAGAGAGAGAGAGAGAGAGAGAGAGAGAGAGAGAGAGAGAGAGAGAGAGAGAGAGAGAGAAGGAAGAGATGGTTACAGAGAGAAACACACACACACACACACACACACACACACACACACACACACCACACACACACACACACACACACACACACACACACACACACACACACACAGACCGGGTATTTCCACTCTAAGACTAAAGTAAAGAAGTCTGCAACCTTTTAAAGAGAGAACATAGATCCCACCTAAAACATTGATCCTACATCATCTTCCCCCTCCCTCCTCCATCCCATCTCTCTCTCTCCCTATCCATCCCCCCCTCTCTCTCCTCCGTCTCTTCTCCTCTCCTCCCTCTCTCTCCTCCTCCCTCTCTCTCCCCTCCCCCCTCTCTCTCTCTCTCTCTCTCTCTCTCTCTCCCCTCTTGGCGAACCACATCAATATTCCGCCGTCACCATTCAAAAACAAAATCTGAATTTATGAGCGCAGGAAATGTCAATCTTGGTGTTTTAAAAACAAACAGATAAATCCAGTCTCTTTAGCCACAGAGACTGAACATCTTACAATTTTGACACTTGTGGGGTGTCGTTAAAAGGACTTTCTGTCGCTGACTGGATTCAGGTTTTCAATTCCACGAACCTGGTTTAAAAGGTAACTGGAAATTTATTTTTCGGGATTTAGTTTAACACGTTTTCTATCTACATACATGAAAAACACCTATCCAAAATAAAGCAATAATTTTTTTTTACATAAAAAAGACAACTCAGGCGAGGCTGCAAACGTAAAACTGACACTCCCTATCTTTCACATAAAAATATGTTTTGTTGTTTGTTGTTGTTTGTTGTTGTGTTGTTTTTAACCCGGTTTGCAGCTCACAAAGACAATAGGTGTTGTCAGAAGATAGGTGTTGTCACCAACATTGTTGGTGATGGTGGTTTTCGCTTTTTGTTTTGTTTTTTTGCTTTTGTTGGTAGTGTTTGGGGTTTCTTTTGGGGGGGGATGGGGGGGGTGGGGTGGTGCTATTCCCTAATCAGGACAAGGGCTGGATGAAAAAAGTGTATAAAGATTTGGATTTGTTTGTCTGACAATATGGAGTCCGTGCATTCACAGCCCCACCTGGTGAAGGAACTAGGGTCAGTTTCTACAGGAAGTGTCCAGACCCGGGCAGAAGTTATCTCCCTTTTTTTCTTTTCTTTTATTCTTTTATATCGAGGACAATGGAATAAGCGCTCATGTGGGTTTTTTTTTTACATCCAGTCCCCGTTGTATGTAATTTTGTAAATGTCATCTGTTCCCACAGCACCAATGGCCTACTCTTACGAAAAGCGGAACAGGATTGAACGTGTTCGAAGATGTTCTGCGTGCGTTCGCACACTGGGCCTCGGTTTACATCTCATCCGAAAGACTTTTTGGGAGAGTGGAGTCAGCACTGATGTTAACTCCAGGGTGAAAAAAATCCCCTCGAACGGGAATGGAACCCTGGTCGTCAAATTGCGAGTGCAATGTTCTGACCACTAGGCAATCCCGTCCCCATGCCTTGAGCCTGGGAGCCCATTTTGGGATTTGAAGCCCTTTAGGACACACCAGACATCGTCACGAACACTCTCATGATAGGTGACGACCTGGTAAGGTACATCTAGAATCAGATCGATATCTGCGTTCAGCGCCATTTTGATGTAGGAATATCATTTGATTGCAATTTTTCCATCCTGTTTAGCTGCCCTCTGTTTTTGATAGGCTTTGTTCTTGGGGCACTTTATAGCCTAATTAGGCAGCACATTTATTTATTTATTTATTTATTTATTTATTTATTTATTGTTTTGCTTGGGGACGAGATAGCTCAGTGTTCAGAGCACTCGCTTTCCCCAAGCCAATGTTAAGCAGCATCGAGCGTGGCTACCAATTGGATGGGTGACCGTTTGCACGACTTGGCTTCAGACAGTGCCCCAGTTCACCCAGCTGTCAATGGCTCCCAAGCAGCGAGGGAGAGGAGATGGGCGCCGCCCTCAATATGCTGGTCCCTAGAAAAGCTGAGGTCTCTGATGCCTCGCTCCCCTACGACCGCCTAGGTTATGGGACACCTTTACCTTTTCCTTTACTAGATAACGACAACCTTTCAATGAAAGGAGATGATTCACCAAAGGTGCAGATAGAGTTCTGAGCTTTTGGGTGAACAATGTGTTAGAAGTGGTCACACCGGGACCTCCTTTTCCGCAGGAATCTTCGGGGACTGCAGTCAGTTCCATGGAAAATCCCCGAACTCCCACCCACCCACCCCCACCCCACCCAGACAACATACATACATACATACATACATACATACTACATACTACATACAACATACATACATACAACAACATACATACATACATACATACATACATACATACATACATACATACATACATACATACATACATACAAACATACTACATACATGCATACATCATACATACATACATACATACATGCATACATCATACATACATACATACAACATACATACATACATACATACAACATACATACATACATACATACATACATACCTACATACATACATACCTACATACCTACATACTACATACCTAATCATACATACATACAACATACATACATACATACATACATACATACATACATACATACATACATACATACATACACACATACATACATAAGACACCTCTGGAGAGATTTAAACTCAAGCCCTCAGCAGCTGTCAGGCTACGAGTTCACATTACTCCTTCAACTAACCCTCGGATGAGACTATAAACCGAGGTCCCATGTGCGAACGCACGCAGAACATCTTGCGCACACCCTAAAAACTGTTTTGGTTTTTGTAAGAGTAGGTCATTGTGTGCCCATTGGAATGGATGACAATATTTACAAAACTGCGTACACGCGGAGATTGGATGTAAAAAGCACATGAGTACTTATTCCATCATCCTCAAAATAAACGAATAAATAAAATTTAATAAGTAAATAAATTAAACCTCTCCCCCCCTTCTCGTATATCAGAGAAGGTTGGATATTCGGCTGTTTTTTCCACAGCATTTCGTTTAACATTGTATGCTTGCCAAAACAGGCAGGAAAGTACATTTCAACAGCAGCACATGCGCAGTGTCAAAAGTAGGGCACACTGCCCCACTTTTTGTATGGACTGACACAATTTTTTGGAGACGTGCCCGACAGTCATTCTGTTGAAACTATAAACCAGGGCCCCGTGTGTAAACGCACGCAGAACATCTTACGCACATGTTAAAAACCCATTCCGCCTTTCGAAAGATCAGGCCATTGTGTGCCTGTAGGAGTGTATGACAACAAAATAAAATAATAAACAGCATGCACACAGGCGTCGTGATCAGACACCATCCCTGAGGAAAAATCGGGGAGTTGGAGTCCCCAGGGGGTTCGGGGCTTTAGGCCTATAGGGCAACGTTCTGGTGGCTCCTGCGACGTTACTGGAACCATATTCGTATCGGCGATTGCTTTTCCAATGGACCATTCCAGCGACGTGGAGAGGGGGGGGGGGGGGGTGTCTGCTGCATGGGTAACAGCTTGCCCTTCATACTTACCTACCCAGGCTTTGCGCTCTAGGCTCTAGAGGGCAACTCCATAGTCTTCTCAGATTGACATATGTCTACAAAAAGCCCGACAGTGAGTACAATGCAGACTGTATAAGGAAACGCCGTTTTAATTTTTGGGGTGTAGGAATTGAAATTGACCTTTTTCCATGCAGATTTTAGTACCACACACACAGTATACAAACTTAGTTACATCATGCCACCTTTTTGTGTGGATTTAAGATCAGCATTTTTCAAAATCAATATTTTTGTTTATTAGCTCAATGGGGTTGAGAGTTTAGTATGGATGCACTTTGTGGCTGATATATTTCTTTATAATTTGATTATATCCTTTTACTGCAGAGAAGAATCTGACAAGAAAAAACGCTGTATGTGGTAGTTCTAGTTTCAGTTTCAACTTTCCGCCATTTTGAGTCAAGATTAGTCTATTTCCCATTTTTTCAAGACAACCCCCCCCCCCCCCCCCCCCCCCCCCCCCCCGCAATAAAAATTAAAACTGCATACATTCTGTTATTAAAAAACAAAGGGAATTAAACGTCACACATCTGTTAAATTCATTTTCATCTTTTAAGTAGTGACAGTTAGCAGTCAGTTGAACAGACGTTTGTGTCATCTTTGAAGACAAAAACTCGTCCATAGTGAAGACCTTTGATTGGTTACCTGTTGTCCAATGAAAAGTCGGCATGCAGGAAGTAAGAAAAAACCAGGTTAGTTTATTTTTTCTTTGAGATGGTTTGTGATGGAGCTACATATCTATAGCTCTAATGGATAATAATCTGATCATGAATTCGTCATGGAAAAAAAAAATACTAATCGCCAATTTTTTTGTCCTCATCAGCAAAACTTAAGAGTGCAGCTATAAAAGATCCAAGCTGTTACATGTAGTCTATTATTTCTGGGTTGACAGCATGTGATGTTTGTTCTCTTGTGAACGGTTACCGAACCTTATAAGTCATGTTAATTTATACTTTGTTTTATCGCTCGGAATTTGGAAGGGATACTCTGTCTGTCTGTCTGTCTGTCTGTCTGTCTGTCTTGTCTGTCTGTCTGTCTGTCTGTCTGTCTGTCTGCCTCTTCTCTCTCTCTCTCTCTCTGTCTGGATACTTTAATCAGGTGAAAAACTCCTGTTTTATTTTATTTTATACCATTTTATGTCACAGCAGATTTCTCTGCGTGAAATTCAGCCTGCTCTCCCCGGGAAGAACACGTCGCCACAAGTGCAGCGCCACCCATTATAATTATTATTTGTTTCAGGACACAGGCCAGAATCAACGCTTCACTGGATGGCGGCTTTAGCAGCAGAATCATAAGTGGCATGGGCATAAAACCTGGCTCCTAATGCCGGGGCACTAGCAAGCTCCTTTTATTACTACTACTACTACTACACTACTACTACTACTACTACTATACTACTACTACTACTACTACTACTACTGCTACTACTATACTATACTACTACTACTACTACTACTACTACATACTACTACTACCTACTACTAGCTGCTCCGCTCTCTTTACCACTACACCACACTACTCTACCAACTACAACTCACCTACACTACTCCCCAACACTCAC
>CM060322.1:6184484-6191984 GCA_030674155.1 Stramonita haemastoma
GAGAGAGGAGGAGAGAGAGAGAGAGAGAGAGAGACAAATCAAAGCAATCAAATCAAGCAAATCAAATCAATTCTTTTATTTCGAGGATAATGAATAAGCACTCCTGTGCTTTTTTTAACATCCAGTCCCCGCTATATTCAGGGATTACATCAATTAAGAGGAGAAGAAGAGAGAGAGAGAGAGGAGAGAGAGAGAGAGAGAGAGAGAGAGAGAGAGAGAGAGAGAGAGAAGAGAGAGAGAGAGAGAGAGAGAGAGAGAGAGGAGAGGAGAGAGGAGTATGATTTGAATTATTTTCCTGGTAACGCAATTGTTTGTACGCTAGATCTAGGTTGACAGGGAGTTAATTAGATTATCTCCCATGCGATCAGACATGCCACAGCGTCCTGTTTCTATATCTGGCCACACTCTGTACTTTTAGGTAGCGATAGTTAGTCAGTGCCGCGGTTATTGACGTCGTCGGGGAGATTATTGTACCCCCCTTGTTATGATGAGGAAGGATTAAAAAAAATATATAACCATGGTATTATCACATGAGCAGTGTATTGTATGATGTTGTTGTTTGCAAAATTCCAGCAGATTTAGTGATTGTGCCATCAACCAACCTACGGTTACCTTTCTAGCTGTCTAGTTTGCACAGGTGGAGAGGCTAAATTAATACGCAAGTTAAAAGTTCGGTCTTTTTTTTAAATTATCCAGTGTTTGGTGGAGTCGGGTACATCAGCACAATTATTGATAAACTCGCTGTGGTTGGTGCTGTGATCCATACCTGAGAAAGAAAGTATGAGGATGAAGAGGACTGAAATATAGATGCAACTTTGATTTTAGAATGTTCTTCTTCGAAGTTCTCTACCACTTCCTCTATCATCCTTCTCTTCATTCGTCTTTTCCACTTTCTCTTACACACATAAAAATTATGTACACCGTGCGTGCACACACATGCCTTCGGCGATTGCATGCACACGCGTACCACAATTGCACACAGTGCATGTACGCGCGTAAGCACACACACAAATGCACTCCCTTTCTCCAAACACACACACACAGTATATATACACACTCCACACACACACACACACACACACACACACCACACACACACACACACACACATTCTGTCTGCCTGTCGTTCTCTGGCTGTCTGTGTCTGTCTGTCCGAAAAGAACTTAGACCTCTTATCTTTCATCTTCAGAAACAAAGATAGCGATCCTTTGCAACTTAAGATTGTCATCTTTCTTTTCCTCTTCTCTCCCTTCTCCGCCCCTCCTCCCCCTCTTTCTCTCACCTAGTACCTGTGACCTCTGTGTGTATGACATAACTGACCAAAATAGACTGACCGAGGACAGCAGTAAAGCCCACCCTGAGTTTATCTCGGAATGTTCCCCCCCCCCCCTTCCCTTCGTGACCTCAACCTCCCAGCTCCCCCCTCTCTCTCCCTCTGTCTGTTTGTCTGCCTGTCTGTTTCTCTGTAATCTGTTTACTCTAGGATGGTTGAAGTTGTTTTTCTGTTGCTTTTTTTTTATTTTATAAATACACTCTGAAGTATGAACAATGAACATATTTTATTTATAAAGGGTTAGGGCCTATAGAATAAGCATAACAAGAGCTCTTTTACATCCAGCCCTCTGGTGGGAAAAAAGAGAAAAATCAAACAAAAGTAATTGATTTACTATACATGGCATGAAGAACAATAACAAGAAAGAAAGAAAAAACATATATTATACATATGCAAATTCACTCCAACATAATTTCACAGTCATGTAGAAAAAAAACCCTGACATATTGAAAGTTTTAGTAAACAGTCTGATTTAAGTCAATAAAGTGTTAACATGATGAATATGCAGACACACACATACACACTCACATTCACACACACAAATATGGTCCCCCCCCCTAACACACACACACACACACACACACACACAAACACCATACATATTGGCACACACGTGTAATACTTGCAAGCAAATATTCTTTCATATACATACATACATACATACATACATACATACATACATACATACATACATACATACATACATACATACATACATACATACATACATACATCTACATGCACATGTCTGTATACATAAATACAAACACACAGAGAGAATAATGGATGAATAATCTTTATTTTTCAAGGATAACAGAGTAAGCATGTACATACTTTTTCACCCCCCCCCCCCTATCCCCCCCACCCCCCCACACACACACACCACTACGCGCGGACTTTGCACTCTGTAAAACTCTACATTCTCAACGCCCTAAATAAAACAGGTCCCCCCCCCCCTCTCTCTCTCTCTCTCTTCTCTCTCTGATAACAAACATTTTCCAACAATTTCTAAGTCTTCTGACTGAAAATTACTTCCCCCCCAACCCTCCACCCTCCCACACCCACTCCCACCCTCTTACCCTCACAACACCCCCCCCCACCCCCTACCCCACCCCTAGGCCCTCACTTAACCAAACTGTGACCCTCTTGTCATCAGCTAAATCTCATTTGCCCACGGAGCGTGTGAAAGAAGCCTATTGTTTAGCCTGGCTGCTTTTTTAGGGCGCTGACATCATCCCTGACTGGACTCCATCTAGGTCACGAGCTATTTATAACTTTCTGCTAGACTTCTGGAAAGAGATCTGTTCATTCTCAGGCTGTAGTCTGTGCGAGTCTGTGTGACCTTCTCTCTCTGTCTATGTCTATGTCTGTCTTTGTTTGTCTGTTTCTGTCTCTCTCTGTGTCAGTCTGTCTCTGCTTATCTCTCTCTGTCTTTCTCTGTCTCTGTGTGTGTCTGTGTGCCTGTCTGACTGTCTGTCTCTGTCTCTCGTGTTGTGTTGTGTTGTGGTGTGTTGGTGTGGTGTGTGTGTGTGTGTGTGTGTGTGTGTGTGTGTGTGTGTGTGTGTGTTTTGTGTGTGTAAAAGCACACTAGTGCTTATTCATTTTCTCGAAATAAAAGAATTTTGACTTGATTTGATTGAATCTCTCTCTCTCTCTCTCTTCATCTTCATCTCTCTTCTCTCTCTCTCCTCTCTCTCTCTCTTCTCTCTCTCTCTCTCTCTCTCTCTCTCTCTCTCTCTCTCTCTCTCTCTCTCTCTCTCTCTCTCTCTCTGTGTGTGTGTGTGTGTGTGTGTGTGGTTGTGTGTGTGTGTGTGTGTGTTGTGTGTGTGTGTGTTGTAGTGTGTGTGTGTGTGTGTGTTTGTGTGTGTGTGTATGTATGTGTGTGTGTGTGTGTTGTGGTGTGTGTGTGTGTGTGTGTGTGTGTGTGTGTGTGTAGAACCACAGATGTGTCCTATTAACCTATTTTGTGGGATCCTGTTTCTCCCCTTCTGACTGTTTTTAGTCTTACCCCCTCCCTACCCCCACCCCACTCCCACCCACCCATTCCTTTTTAAAAATGTTGTTTTTGTTCGGAGGTAGACCATTTCATGTCCGTAAAAATCTGATTCTGTGTGGTTGTCGCTGGATTAGTGTGTGTGTGTGTGTGTGTGTGTGTGTGTGTGTGTGTGTGTGTGTGTGTGTGTGTGTGTGTGTGTGTGTGTGTGTGTGTGCGCGTGTGTGTTTATCTATTCATTCTTTTATTTCGAGGATAATGGAATAAGCACTCATGTGCTTTTTACATCCAGTCCCCATGTATATGCAGTTTTGTTAATTTTATCATCCATTCCCACGGGCACACAATGGCCTATTCTTCCTAAAAGCGGAACGGGTTTTAACATGTGCGCAAGATGTTCTGCGTGCGTTCACACGCGAGACCTCGGTTTATAGTCTCATCCGAAGGACTCTTGGGGGAGTGGTGTTTGCACTGATGTTAACTCCAGAGAAAAAATCCTCTTGAACGAGATTGGAACCCGGGTCAGTAGATCACGAGCACTCTGACCACCAGGCTATCCCGTGTGTGTGTGGTGGGGGGGGGGGAGGTGGGGGAGGGGGAACGCGCGCGCGCGTGTGTGAGTGTGTCTGTGTCTGTGCCTGTGTGTCTGCCTGTGTCTGTGTGGTTTGAGCACCCACTGATTGAGAACCCACACAACTTGAATGGACGGGATAGCCTAGTGGTCAGAACATTGCGCTCGCAATTTGACCACCCGAGTTCGATTCCCGGTCGAGGGCATTTTCCCCCAGGAGTTAACATCAGTGCCGACTCCACTCTCCCCAAAAGTCTTTCGGATGAGACTGTAAACCGAGGCACTGTGTGCGAACGCACGCAGAATATCTTGTACACACGTTAAATCCTGTTCCGCTTTTCGTAAGAGTAGGCCATTGTGTGCCGGTGGGAACAGATGACAATATTTCAAAAACTGCATACACACAGGGGACAGGATGAAAAAAAGCACATGGGTGCTTATTCCATTATCCTCAATATAAAAGAATAAAATAAATAAAAAATAAATGATGGAAGTCAACATTCAATGTTGTGCAGTCCAGCTGTGAGGGAGATTGGTCACGGGAGTAAACTCACACCGGCTATTCGGCTTAACCCCCTTTCCCTCTCAAAATACCTGTCAGATCATGAGACTGTCCTATAAACCCAGATCCTATTTTTGCGAACGCATTTTTGACTTCTTGCCCCACACCCGAAAACAGCAAAAGCAGCAGTAGCAGCAGCAGCAACAGAAGCAACAACAGCAGCAGTAGCAGCAACAACAGCAACAGCAGCAGCAACAACAGCAGCAGCAGCAACAACAACAACAGCAGAAGCAACAATAACAGCAACAACAGCAGCAGCAGCAGCAGCAACAAAAACAACAGCAGCAGAAGCAACAACAAGAGCGGCAGCAGCAACAATAACAACAGCAGTAGTAGCAACAACAACAACAAAACAACAGCAGCAGCAGCAACAATAACAGCAACAGCAACAACAGCAACAGCAGCAGCAGCAGCAACAACAACAACAGCAGAAGCAACAATAACAACAACAACAGCATCAGCAGCAACAACAACAACAGCGGCAGCACCAACAATAACAACAGTAGCAGTAGCAACAACAACAGCGCAGCAGCAACAACAAAACAACAGCAGCAGCACCAACAATAACAGCAACAGCAACAGTAGTAGCAGCAGCAGCAGCAGCAGCAGCAATAACAGCACAGCAACAACAACAGTAGCAGCAGCAACAACAACAACAGAAGCAGCAGCAACAACAACAACAGCAGAAGCAACAAAAAGCGAACGGTGTACTCTTGTGTTGAAAAGTTAGAACATGTAAAGCATGTGGTATGAAAGACACACCACCAATATTATTAACATGCATCTGATTTTTTATAAGCCTATTGTGTTAGGAAGGTGGTAAAGTATATGTTTCATGCCGTGTTGTTTTTCTTGGTCGATGTGGTTTTAGCGTATCATAATGGGATAGTGGGCTTTTTGGGAGGGGGGATGAATCACTCTCTGTCTGTCTGTCTGTCTGTCTGTTGTCTGTCTGTCTCTCTGTCTGTCTGTCTTCTGTGTTGTCTGTCTCTCTCTCTCTCTCTCTCTCTCTCTCTCTCTCTCTCTCTCTCCTCTCTCTCTCACATACACACACACATTTACTTTCTGCTCTATAACTTTTATGTCAAGCCATAAATGCCCACGTGCGATTATTACTTACAGAATGAGGTTTGTGTGGGTGTTTTCCTCCACATATTTTGTTATGAATTTTCTTTTACTAGCTTTGTTATTATTTTTATAGAGGGCTGGATGTAAACAAAAAGTGATTGTCATATCTATTCTATCCATCTTCTGAAAATAAGGTTAATTCAATTCAATTCAATTCAATTCAATTCAATTCTTGTCTTGTCCTTTTTCTCTTTTTTCTTCTTCTCTCTCTTCTCTTTCTCTTCTCTTCTCTCTCTCTCTCTCTCTCTCTCTCTCTCTCTCTCTTCTCTCTCTCTCTCTCTCTCTCTCTCTCTCTCTCTCTCTCTCTTCTCTTCTTCTTCTTCTTCTTCTTCTTCTTCTTCTTCTTCTTAGCGCTTACTTATTTCCCAATCTGTCCGTCTCTTTCTCTCTGTTTGCCCGTCTGCCTGCCTGTCTGTCTGTTCTGCCTGTCTGTCTGCCTTCTGTCTGTTATCTTGTCTGTCTGTCTCTGTTCTGTCTCTGTCTGTCTCGTCTGTCTGCTGTCTGTCTCTCTTTTCTCTCTCTCTCTCTCTCTCTCTCTCTCTCTCTCTCTCTCTCTCTCTCTCTCTCTCTCTCTCTCTCTCTCTCTCTCACCAGTCTACCTGTCTGAAATTCGTCACAACATTGATGCTGTCGGTGCTGCCATATTTTGACCTTTGATGAATTAAACCCGTTTCCTCAGGCCAGGTTTGGGTTGGACAGTTGTGACCCGACGTCGGAGGCCTAAGGGAAGTTCACCTTCTGCACTTTTAAATTTAGTGTGGACGCAAATCCAGGGAGATCCAGAAGAATGAAGGAAGGAGGAAAGCTTTTAAAGAAGAGTACAGTCCGTTTCTGGACGACACGATAACTAAAAAAATCGTGGTTTTTTTGGTTTGTTGTACTTTTCTGTTTAAGGGATACATCAGAGAGTGGACAGACCTTGGGTGGAACGACCTGCTACGGAGGGCGGAGGACCGTAAGGAGTGGAGGAGGCTGGTTGCAGAATCTTCATTTTTGTCCCCAGGTCCATGGACTACGGGGCAGGTGAAGGTGAAGGATAAGGGATAGGATATAGAAATTTACATGGGAAATCGAGATGGCTGCGTTTTGGGATTTTTTGTCGTTGGTATTAAGGCAGTTAAATCATTGATCGGCATGTTCTGCCTCCATATTTAAATATAAAATGTATCTTGTGGGTCGGTGGTCTAGAGGTAACGCGCCTGCCTAGAAAGCGAAAAGCCCGGGTCAGAAGAGGCAGTGGTCCAAACCCCGTTTTGGCCAGAAACTTTTCCCCCATTCATTAGACCCTAAATGGTGGTGTTTTTGGGCTACTAGTCCTGTGTTACATATGCACACGTAAAAGAACCCACTGCAACAAAGGAGTTGCCCCTGGCCAGATTCTGTAGGAAAAAACACTCTGATAGGAAAACAAATACAGTTGCAGACAGGAAAAAGAAAAAAAATATATTAAAGGGTGCGCTGCTCTTGTTGTGACGCGCTCTCCCCAGGGAGAGCAGCCCGAATTTCACGCAGAGAAATCTGCCGTGACTTTAAAGTGGTATAAAATGATGGGAACACCTGAGTTTTTCCTGTATGGGGTGCCATTACCTTGAAATTCACGCAGTTAGTTCAAGAAAAGTGACATGGAAGAGACCGTAGGAGACAGTAACAGCTAAAGTCTGTCCTCATCAAATGAGAGTGAGGAAAACCCCATACCTTTTCCATCTGACAATCTGCATGTGGATGCCAGGGGAGTTCTCCCAGTACAAACAGCATCCCCATATTCTGGAAATTCTCTGCTAGATATTCTCGCTTTTCTATCACTCCTTTTAATTCTGCCTTTTCTCCTCCTACACTAGCGCTTACTCATTTCTGCACTCTCCTGCTTATTTTCTGCCTTACCCAACCAAGTCTTCTGCCATTTTTTCCAAGAA
>CM060322.1:6196984-6201984 GCA_030674155.1 Stramonita haemastoma
AACTAGAAATGTGTGTGTGTTGTGTTTGAGAGAGAGAGAGAGAGAGAGAGAGAGAGAGAGAGAGAGAGAGAGAGAGAGAGAGAGAGAGAGAGAGAGAGAGAGAGAGAGAGAGAGAGAGAGAGAGAGAGAGAGAGAGAGAGATAAATTTCCTGGCAACAAAAAAATGGTAGCTCTCTGGGTTTGTTTTTTTATTTGTTTTTTTAAAGATTTTGGAAAAAAATTATATCGAAACTCATTTTGGTCAACCTTCTGTTTTTTGTACCAGTTTTTGGCAATTTACCAGACTGCTGACTTTTGATTTGATTAGATTAAGGAACAATAATAGTCAATTACTTTTCAAGTGAAAGGAAATTAAGAAAAAAAGGGTTACAAATACACCCAGTAAATGTGGGTTTAAGACTTTGATTAAAAAGGAAAATCTTGCTAACTGACGTTGCTTTTCAAATTTACGATACGTGACATATTCCTTTCAACCCCCCAGACATTTTCACTTGCCATAGCATTCAAAATCTTGAGAAAAAAAAACCCAACCAACAAAACAAAAACGTCATGAGTTCAGTGTGTTCCCAAAGGGTTAATTCCCAAAAAAAGTTTGTTTACTTTGAGGAGGTAGCTTTTGTCATCTATTGCTGGTAGATTGTTGGCAGAGCTAATATTATCCTCAAGGGTGGTTGTCCTCCAGACTGGGAACTACAAGGGTACGTTCCTGAAGAAAAAGAGACATGTTTGTTCTGAACCCTTCTGCTGAGTCAGACAGATCACTAAATCCACAGCGAGGTGTTCCACATGGTATCGTGCTCTTCTGTGCCCTTCCTTCTGTGTGTTCAGTGTCGTGTAAGAATTAAAAAAAAATAAAAAAGCAAATAGCTGTATAGTTTTTCCTCCCTCCCCCACCCCCTTCCCAACATCGTTCTTTTGTTGTTAGTTCAAGGTGGTTGTCTTGCACATCCATCGATCATAGTAAGTGTAAACCTAACCTTTAAAACACACACACCACACAAACCACTTTGAATGAAGGTGAAGAGAAGAGGGAGAACAGAGACCACGCCCTTAACACTACACAGCCTGCGGTTACAGTGCAGCGCAGGCTAACTGCCAGGAGAAACCACACTCAAAGGAAGAAGAGAAAAAAAAAGGTGGTCTGTTTGTGAGAGATTGTAGGTCACAGACACGAAAGAAAGGTCAGAGGGCAAGGCTGCTGGGGCAGCTAGGTCAGGTTGAATGACCTCATCATAGAAACCACTGAGATGCCACACTGCCTGGGGGGGGGGGGGGGGCTGGAAGGGGGGGGGGGGGGTTGTCTGGATGCTGGGGTGGGGTAGAGAATTATCCAGCACGTGAGATGAAAGATTCATGGGGTTTATAGCTTCCCAGGTAAACCCTCGAGAAAAGTCACACCATCTGGGCTTCTTTTTTTCGTCCCCCAAAGTACTTTTGATACAAGGTTTTATATACTTGTGGATTTGGCAAAGTTCAATAAACTGTTGATGGGTTAAACAAGGGGGGAAACTGCTGATGCATGTGAAGAAGTAGGACACGTCTTTTTTGGGTTTTATTTTGCTCTCCATCCTCACAGCTCTGAGGTTTTGCCAATAGTGAGATTTTTGCATATGCGACTATTTTTGCTCACAATTTAGGCAGCCACATTCTGACTTCAGGAATGATGTCTAAATACAGTAAAGACCTGAGATCAGGCAGACAGCAGAGCAACCAGGTCAGTAAGCACTAAATACAGTAAAGACCTGAGATCAGGCAGACAACAGAGCAACCAGGTCAGTAAGCACTAAATACAGTAAAGACCTGAGATCAGGCAGACAACAGAGCAACCAGGTCAGTAAGCACTAAATACAGTAAAGACCTGAGATCAGGCAGACAACAGAGCAACCAGGTCAGTAAGCACTAAATACAGTAAAGACCTGAGATCAGGCAGACAACAGAGCAACCAGGTCAGTAAGCACTAAATACAGTAAAGACCTGAGATCAGGCAGACAACAGAGCAACCAGGTCAGTAAGCACTAAATACAGTAAAGACCTGAGATCAGGCAGACAACAGAGCAACCAGGTCAGTAAGCACTAAATACAGTAAAGACCTGAGATCAGGCAGACAACAGAGCAACCAGGTCAGTAAGCACTAAATACAGTAAAGACCTGAGATCAGGCAGACAACAGAGCAACCAGGTCAGTAAGCACTGAATCAGACAGACAAGGAAACAGTGATTTCAGACAACAAAACAAAGAAGAGGCAGAGAGACAGACAAGACAACAAAGCAATGAGGTCACACAAACACAAACAACAGACAAAACAGTGAGGTCAAACACATAAAAAAGCAACGAAGTCAAACAAACAAAAGCAATGACGTCAAACACACAAAGCAATGAGGTCAAACACACAAAGCAATGAGTCAAACACACAACCAAAGCAATGAGATCAAACACACAAAGCAATGAGGTACCACAAACAAAGCAATGAGGTAACATAAACAAAGCAATGAGGTCAGCCAAAGTAATGAGGTCACACAAACAAAGCAATAAGGTCAAACACACAAACAAAACAATGAAGTCACACACACAAAGTAATGATGTCAACCAAACAAAAAGCAAGGAGGTCACACAAACAAAGCAAATGAGGTCAAACCCACAAACAAAGCAAATGAGGCCACACACAAACACAAAAGCAATTGAGGTCAGACAGAAAAAAAAGCCCCCAACAGTGGTGGATGAAGCAGGTCACGTTTGTTTAAGGTTAAAGGGCGTTCACTTCGTATTTAGTACAAAGCAAACATAGTGGGAGGCACAGACAGACCCTCCCTCTCTCTCTGTTTCTCTCACTGCAATAACAACAATTGCTGGGGGGCTTGTTGAGTTAACCCCATTGACTCTCAAAGGTTAGGTGGTTTTTTTTAAGCAAAGGGCTACTAGGCTTTGCTGTTCAATGTTCAACAGTGTAGACACTGCTTTAGAAAAGGTGAATTTTTTGTGTTTTGGGGCTCATGGTCTTCTGTGTTGCACTGACTTTCCTCCAGCCAAGGTTAATTAAGCAGCAACAAGCAGGGTTACCAATGAGATGGGTGACCGTTTGTGCACCTTGGCTTCAGCACAGTCCCTCCCCCAGTTCACCCAGCTGTAAATGGGTACCTGCCATCTTTAAGGTCGGGGAAGGTGAAGAAGCGAGGGAGAGGAGACAGGCGCCACCCTCAATATGCGTGCTCCTAGAGAAGCTGAGGTCTCTGATGCCTGGCTCCTTACCACAGGGTTAGGGGATACCTTTATCTTTTACCTCACCTTCTATGTTGTTTAATGAAAAAATCATTATTGAGAAATGGAGAGGTTTCAAAGAGTTAAAGGGCAGGGGTGGGGGTGAAGGTTTAGAAACTCCAGTGCTGAAATTTGTTTGACAAGGTGGGGGTAATTAAGAGAGAGAGAGAGTAGTAGTGTGTGTGTGTGTGTGTGCGTGTGTGTGTGTGTGTGTGTGTGTGTGTGTGTGTGTGTGGTGTGTGTGTGTGTGTGTGTGTGTGTGTGTGTGTGTGTGTGTGTGCGTGTGTGTGCGTGTGTGTGTGTGTGTGTGGTTTTGTGTGTGTTTGTGTGTGCTTGAATACCTGCCTGTTGCGTACACTTGCGCACACGTGTATATATACGAGTATAAAATTCAAGGCAAATAATAAGTGTGTGTGTGTGCACGCTTACGTTTGCGTGAATGTGTGTATTTGTCTGTACATACTTGCGTGCGTGTGTATGCACATGTGTGTGCATGTAAGCATCTATGTGTGCGTGCATGGGTGCTTGTGCAAATGTGTGCCCACACGCGCTCGCGTGTGTGTATGTGCGTTTGTGTGAGTAAGAGTGTGTAATGAAAGCAAGTCAAAATCGGAATGAGAGGTTTCTAGTTATCTGCACAACTTCTTCATTAAAAGAAGTTAGCAACTTCTATGTTTCTTCCAGGCCTGAATGCAAATGTCAGTAAACCCAGATGTTTTTCTCTGTAAGAGAAAGGATAATGTATTTTGTTATTATTGTCACTTTTAATAATCTACATCTAGCCAAGGACTTTTACTTGTAAAAGGTAAAGTTAAATGTGTTCCCTTAACTTATGTGGTCGTAGGGGAGAGAGCGCATCAGAGACCCAGCTTCTCCAGGGGCCAGCATGTTGAGGGCAGCACCCATCTCCTCTTCCTCCCTGCTTTACCTTCCCTGACCCTAAAGAGGTAAGGTGCTCAATTACAGTTGAGTAGACTTGGAGACTGTACTGAAGGCAAGGTGTGCAAACGGTCACCCATTCACTTTGGTAAACACGCTCAATGCTGCTCAGCCTTCGCTTGGGAAAAAGCGAGTGCTGTGACCACTGTGCTATCCTGTCCCCATTTACTCGTACCATTCTCTTTAAAGTGACATATCATCTACTCTTACACTGTTCTGAAGGCACAAGGTCTTTTTCAAGTCATTTGTTGCTTGAAAGGATTTATGGTTTTGAAACCTGACAGAAAAAACTGATGATGAAGCTGTCTGGAATTCTGGCACCATAGACTCCCTGAAGAGGACTCTGTAGAATTCTATGGGTCTGCTGCCTTACTTTGATTGATTTATTGGTGAATTTCTGTTAGGAAGTCTGTCTCTGTCTCTATCTCTGTCTGTGTGTGTGTGTGTGTGTGTGTGTGTGTGTGTGTGTGTGTGTGTGTGTTTTCTCTCTCTCTCTCTCTCTCTCTCTCTCTCTCTCTCTCTCTCTCTCTCTCTCTCTCTCTCTCTCCTCTCTCTCTCTCTCTCTCTCTCTCTCTCTCTCCCCGTGTGTGTGTGTGTGGTGTGTGTGTGTGTGTGTGTGTGTGTGTGTGTGTGTGTGTGTGTGTGTGTGTGTGTGTGTGTGTGTTTGGGTGTGTATGTGTGTGTGTGTGTGTGTGTGTGTTTGGGTGTGGTGTGTGAGTGTTGTATTGCGTGTTTGTGTGTGTGTGCTTGCGTGCATGTGTGCATGTGTGTGTGTGTTTGTGTGTGTGTGCATTTGCGCGTGTATG
>CM060322.1:6206984-6234484 GCA_030674155.1 Stramonita haemastoma
TCTCTCTCTCTCTCTCTCTCTCCTCTCTCTCTCTCCTCTCTCTTTCTCTCTCCTTTTTTGACTTTTTAAATTCAATGTCTTGAACTCGATTTGAAAAATGTCATGTTTGAGTATTTTATGTGGGAAGCATCTTAATGTTGTTGATTTAAAAAAAAATGTTTGTTGTCGTTAGATTAGTTTTTGTTACCCTTTTCTCTTCATGATAATATTCTAAAGTATGAAAGATTTGTGAAAATGTTTTGATATAATTATATCTTTTTGTTTTGTTTGGGTTGCTCTTCTCTGCTGTCTCCTCTATTTTTTTCTCCTCTCTATTTTAAACTATTTGATTTACTTAATGATCATCAGTGCATCTGTCTTGACATTAAGATATGAGTCAGTTGGAGATTAAAGTGTTTGTTGAATACATATTCATCTCGTTTAAAAAAAAAAATCAACGTACCCAGTGGGGATTATGCTCTCTTGAATACATATATCCCCTTTTTTTTAAATCATAGGTTGAACTGTTTTTTGGGTAGTGATTGTGTGTGGGGTAGGGGTTGCTATTAACTTTGAACAATTTTTAAAAATATATATTCCCTAATCAGGGCAAGGGCAGATGGAAAAAGTATGTACATACTTACTCTGTAACCATTAAAAATAAAATTATTCACTCATTCATTCATCATTCATTCATTCTCTCTCCAGAAAAAAAATACTCTAGAATGATCCGATGTATCGGCATGATTTCTTTGAGTTTGAAATAAAAAGTCCTCTGAAGTCGAAAAAAAATAATTATCTCGGGATGTCTACCGTAGAATGGTATTTTAAGGATGTAAATAATGTCATATATTCAAAACTAGACACGAAATAATACTTCGAGGTTTCAGTTATTTTGTGGGTTTCTTTAATTAACTCCCCTGACTGCGGTCCTTTATGAATTTTAGTAAGAACAAAGAAGACAACAGCGTTCTTGCTAAGGGAGGCAACTCAAAGCATGGGGCGACAATCCTTTATGAATTTTAGTAGTTTTAAAGAAGGCAACAGTGTTTTTCAATGTCAGGGGAGGGAATTCTAGGCGTCGCGCATTAGCGCAACACGGACCAATGGATATAGGGAAAATAAGATAAACGAAAGGTAAATTGTATTTTTAATATTTTTTCCTAACATGATTTTTGATAAAATACTTAATTATAGATGTTCTCTGTTCGGCAAATTTAGAATATTGTTACTTTCATCCCAATACAAATGAAAAGGGAGTGAGAGAAGGCCGTGTAGGTACATATCTTGCACACCCTGTACGTAAATCTCTCCGAGAAACAGCAGGTTATATAAATAAGCGTTAAGACACGAGATTTCTTCAGGCTGTTGACAATTTAGGTTTTTTTTTCTCAGGAAATGTGTGCATTTCTTTTCTTTCTTTTAGAAGGAGAGAACGTGTACCTGCAGTGACCTGTTTGTTTACTTACCGCTTGTTCCTTTATCTTTGTAAATGTCAGATTGTTGTTTTGTAGTTGTGCTTTTTGCGAAGGGTTTCTTCTTGATTTGTTGATAGTCCCTAATCAGGGCAAGGGCAGAGAAAAATAATTTATGCAAATACTATCTGTAACCCTTGGAAAATTCTCTCTCTTCTTCTCTCTCTCTCTCTCTCTTCTCTCTCTCATCTCTCCTCTCTCTCTCTCTCTCTCTCTCTCTCTCTCTCTCTCTATTCATAAAAACTAAAGTTATCATTCATAAAGATATTCATTCTCTCCTTTTTATATTCTCTATTCTAAAAACTATGTGTGTTGTATGAAATAGAATTTTTGTGAGCCTTTTCTCTAGGATCCTTGCTGATGAGCTCCATAACTTTGTCCAACATAATTATGTTATGGTTCTGTATTTTTTGTGTGCCTAATGACGTGCACAAGAACCTGTGTGTGTGTGTGTGTGTGTGTGTGTGTGTGTGTGTGTGTGTGTGTGTGTGTGTGTGTGTGTGTGTGTGTGTGTGTAATGGTTCGTTTGTTGTTGTTTTTTTGTGTTTTTTTAAAATCTGGAACATATGTTTCTATAATTTGTCATTGGTAGTTCTCCCCGAAAATGAAAGATATTTTGATTAAGGTGAGGATTTTTTGTTGTTTTGGTTTTTTGGGTTTTTTTGTTTTGTTTTTCCCCCTGTATTACCAAAATATTATGATCTACTAGGCTATGACTAATTTTGTTGACTATGATGTTGGATAATGTACCAGTAGCTAACTTATGTTTTACTTTACTACTTTTTTTTTTTTATTTAGTTACTACTACTTACGTATTATCATATTTTCTGGTTTCACTTTGTTTTTGTTTTCCATTATAATGATCATTTGATTGTTTATTATTAATTTTAGTTCATTGTAATGCGCCTTTGTTATTCTATTATATCCTTTGTCCTTACATCTTGTCTTCTGTTAATTACTGCCTTGTTGTTTTGGCCTTGTTGTTTGGTTTATTATTATTGTTAGTTGGAGGTGTTCTTAAATTATGTAATCCCTGATTAGGGCGGAGACTGGATGTAAAAAAGCACATGAGTGCTTATTCATTATCCTCGGAAATAAAAGAATTTGATTTGATTTGATTTGATCTCTCTCTCTTCTCCCCTTTTATCAAAATGATTTGATTTGAATGACCTTATTTTGTTATAGATGGTGGTGGATTGATGTTTTCAGTCTTTACCTCATTATTTATTCATGTTTGCTCTTTATTGCGCTTTTTTCAAATCAAAATCATCAATTGATTTTTACTTCTTATTTTCGTTTCTGAATGCTGTGTCCTTAAAAAATATTACTATTAATGTATTTCTTTCTTATTTCTTGTCTGTTGTTTGCTAAATGGTTTCTTGCTTTTGGTATTTGGATCATTAGTATTGTTGTCGTTTTGTTAGAGGTTCTTTCTTTTTTATCTTGATGTATACCTGATAAAGGCGGTGACTGGATGTAAAAAAAAAATCACACGAGTGCTTATTCATTATCCTCGAATACAAGAATTTGCCTTGCCTTAAAGAATTTGTCTCCCTTCTTTCTCTCCTCCCCCCTTTCTCTCTCCTCTCTCTCTCTCTCTCTCTCTTCTTAGCTCTCCCTCTTCCACCCCTCTTTTCTCTCTCTCTCTCCTCTCTCCTCCCTCCCTCTTCCCCTCTTCTCCCCTCTCTCTCCCTCCCCCTCTCTCTCTTCTCTCTTTCTAGCTCCCCCCTCCCCCCCCCCCTCTCTCTTCAGGTCCATTCTTAGCTAGCAAACAATTGCACACACAGGCCAGCGAAACAAAAAAGTCCGAATACTCAAACAGCAAGCTGAAAGAAACAAGCCAGCCAGCCAGTTAGCCAGCCAGTGGTAAAGCCAGTAATGAAAGAAGAAAACAAGAGAGAGAGAGAGAGAGAGAGAGAGAGAGAGAGAGAGAGAGAGAGAGAGAGAGAAGGGCGCCAACTTCAAAGTTATTCCCCTCAACGCTGATGTCCCATGATGCATCTGGAAATGAACTGTGTTCACACATGCGGGGTTTAGAGCTTGTGTTGTCAAGCTGATACTTTCATTTCTGATTTTGGCGACGACTGAGACAAGATCGTTTTTGTTTATAGGCATGCAGAAAATCCACACCATGCATCGTCGCCACATAGTGCAACCTTCACCTCAAGTTTACAGGTAACTGTTGTTATGTGCTGATCTGTTTGGTATTGATGAGTATGTTAAATGTTTGAAAAGAAAACAATTTAAACGTAAAAGGGGGACAATAATTTGCATTCAAAGTTCAGGTCGCGTTGACTTGTTACAGTGGAGCAAGATTTCCGCGTGTGCCCTGTGTCCAGTGACTTAACTTCCACTTTATCTATGCATTTACTATTTATTTATCTATTCATTTCTTTCGAAGATAATGGAATAAGCACCCGTGTGCTTTTCTACATCCAGTCCCCGTGTATATTCAGTTTTGTCAATTTTGTCATCCGTTCACACTGGTACACGATGGCCTTCTCTTCCGAAAAGCGAAACGGGTTTTAACGTGTGCGAAAGATATTCTGCGTGCGTTCGCACACATGACTTCGGTTTATTGTCTCATACAAATGACTTTAATGCCTTTAGGAGCATTAGCGGTCACTGCACTGAATACTTCGGGAAGTGTTAAAGTGCGAGCTGAATCTACTCGAACCCAAGCCCCTTTTCAGGCCATCCATGCCATCGGCCATAGTCTTGTTTTCTGCGAAAGGAAGGGAAGAGGGTTCGTCTCGTGTGCACAAAATATGTGGGCAAAGTTAGATTGTGACATCTAGAATACAGATAAAAAACAAAAACACTTCAATGAAGTATGTGTCCCTTGTATAATTTGAACGGAGGGCCAGCTTTGATAACTGCAGTGTTATGAAGGGGGGTGGGGGGTGGGTGGTGGTTAGTGGCTGGAACTCTGGCCCTCAGAACAGAGCAGTGCTCTTATCACTAGGCTGACACCCCCCCCCCCCAGCCCCCACCCCCATTTAACAAATTCCATTTTTTTCAAAGATAATGACTTGTGCTTTTTATCTTTTACATCCAGTCCCCATGTGCGTGTAGAATTGTCTGTAAATTTTGTTTTCCGTCCTCTTCCGAAAGGCGAGCATGTTTTAACGTACGCGCAAGGTCTGCGTCAGTTTGCACTGTACATGGGAACTTGGTTTGTAATCTCATCCGAAGGTGTCCAAGTAAAAGTTGTTTTTAGGCGTAAATTCTATTCAATATTTATTAGTGTGTTTGATATAAATATTTCATATTCGATACTCGAGTCGTAAATGAAGATATGGCTGTTTCTTAAGTTATATATATTTTTAGCGCCGAAACTTAATGCGGTATTCCGCCATAGGTTACATTTTGGTGAGTGGTAAAGGAAGTACCACAGGGTGTGTATAGGGAAAGCAAAGCTTGGCTCAACTACTTGTTCTCAAGATAACATGCCTGTAATGCCGGACATACATATACTCGCACACAATACATATGATCCGCATGTACACACGCACATATACGCGGTACCCCCCAAAAAAAACAACACCAACCCCCCCCCCCTAAAAAAAAAAAACCAACCCCCCCACACCCCCCAGTGTTGATAAAATCTAATGGAATGTTTACTGTTCACAGGAATGCAAGAGAAAGAGGACATACACTACCTTCATCCTCTCAACCAAGAAATGGCCATCCTGTGCATCAACGAGCAGTCCATAACCCGGGCTGACATGCACACAGCAAAGCACAAAAAGCAGAAGCCCCAAAGGCAGACTTGAACAACCAACACAGGGACAACTGAGAAGAAGCAGCTGCATTCCCCATCAGGACGTCCTTCCCCTTGACCCCAAAGATTTCTCCGTGTCTTGCTGTCTTAGCCCGAGTGAGACGATTTGTGTTCTTCAGTAAAAGCATTTCTGGTGTTGGACAAAAAGATTTCCGAGAAAAGCCCCTAACCATTGCACACCTTCCAGACCCACTATCCAAAAGACTTGTGGACTCGACACTGGTGGCTCTGAGGAGAACCAGGTTTGAAATGGGACAGTAATCTACATGTAGTATCTATAAAGAAAAAAATAGGATTACCCTCACCGCTGGCCTCCTACTCCATAAACTACAAAGCTGAGGCAGAAGTCGTGAAAACAGCTGCAGCCTACATCGTCATCTCTCTGTCTACTTCCCAGAGAATCGTCGTCCTGACCAGCGCCTTCCACTCCAACAGAACTACTGACCTGACTGACCTTTTCTTCACTCCTGCCTCTCCTGCTCAACTGATACAATATCCTGATGTGGATCTTGTCCCGTTACAGCCTGCTTAGCAATGAGTCTGACTCCCTAGCACAAAGCGGGGCAAATAGTTACCCCATTACTCATACAGTTAAGACCCACTATCAAAGCCCCACAGTAAAGCCAATGAATACAGCAGCATCTGCACAATAACAGATCAGACCCCAATTACTGCATACATGACAGGAACACATACAGATAATATATGGGTAAGACTGGCAGCCAGACAACAGAACATGTATTGCAGTCCCGCCCGCTACATGAAACGTTCTGAAAGTGAATAAGATGACCCCACCCCAGTATACAAGGAACTCGACAGTAGCTTGGAGGACCTGCAACATACAGCTGCCTCCATTGCAAAAAAACCCCTGAGCTGCTCATCCAACGAATGCACAAGAAAAACCAGAACACCCCACCTGCAAAACTTCAGACTATCAAGCTTGTTGCAGACGTTATTGCCACTGCGTTGGGGTCGTGTAACTTCAGCCATCATCTACTGGTGAGTACGATAATTAAATGTTAATTTTGCAGATGATACTGAAGTATGAATGACTAGTTCCTTAGGCATACTTGCTGGCAGCAGCATTCAAGCACACATTCACACAGACTTTGCATGCCTGCTGCAAACATGCGCTTCCAAAACAAAAACAGAAAGAAAGAGTGGGAGAGAGATTTGTAGATCTAGTTTAGAAAAGAATCGAGGGACTAAGTTCCTAATGAAATTTTATGGAAAACTCTGGCCATTCTACGTTGTAAAGACGAATAACAACTTGCAAAGTTTGCGGAACCACCGAAGAAAATTATTTGAATGTTTATTTTTTTTTGTTCCTTGGTTAGTTTCGTTTACCAACGGTGAATGTTTTTGCGTATTCGACCGTGCCCCCCCCCTTCCCCCCCCCCTTTCCCATAAACATCCTCATTAAAGCATTCCAACTACGGAATATTTCAATGTTGCAACTTGTAGACGCCTACACTGCGACGGGGATGATCCCCCCCCCCCCCCACCATGTTCCTCGGCTAGAGATCCGAGGTTCACTGGTGATTTGCCTATGTAGCCATTTGCCCCCCCCGCCCCTCCGCCCCTACGGTAGCTGCATTCGGACTTTCGGGATTTTTTCTCCGTTCCCTGGCTGGAGCTCCTGTGTTCACCAGTGTTGTGTAGGCAGCCGTTTTTGTCCGACAGCAGTAGCAGTATTCCGACTTCAGGGATGAAGTGTAAACACACACACGCGCCGCGCACATACACACGCACACACATGCACGCACTTGAGTGTGCGCACACCCCCGTATCTCTTCTTCTTCTTCTTCTTCTCTCTCTCTCTCTCTCCTCTCTCTCTCCTCTCTCTCTCTCTCTCTCTCTCTCTCTCTCTCTCTCTCCTCTCTCTCTCTCCCCTCTCTCTCTCTCCCTCTCTCCTCTCTCTCTCTCTCTCCTCTCTCTCCTCTCTTTCTCTCTCCTCTCCTCTCCCTCTCTCTCCCCCCTCCCTCTCCCTTCCTCGCTTCCTCCATCTTTCCCTCTCTCTCCTCTCTACTCATCACTCACTCACTCTCACTCACTCACACGCACTCACACGCACTCACACGCACTCGCACGCACTCACAAGCACCACACGCGCACACGCACTCACACACACATGCACACACACACACACTCTTCTCACTCACTCACTCACTCACTCTCACTCACTCACTCACTCACTCACACTTTCCTTTCGTACACTCAATACTTATCACACATTGATTGTTTTTTTCTTTATTTCATTTTCAGATTCTTCGCAACAGTCTTTCACCCTTCTGGCCACAGAACAGCATGCAGGTGATGGTAGAGCAAGACACGGGCATCTGCCTGATGATCTTACCAGCGATGCCCATGTTAGAGGATGGGGGCCGGGTGGAATGCAGATGCATCTTTCCGCTAATCTAGCGCTCGCTTTCCCCCAGTCGAGTTGAGCAGCGTCCAGCGTGGTTACCAGTTGGATGCGTGCCCGTTTGCGCGCCTTGGCTTCAGTAAGTCCCCCCCAGTTCACCCAGCTGTAAATGGGTACCTGCCCTCTTTACGGTCAGGGAAGGTAAAGCAGCGAGGGAGAGGAGATGGGCGCCGCCCTCAATATGCTGGCCCCTAGAGAAGCTGAGGTGTCTGACGCCTCGCTCCCCTACGACCGCCTAAGTTATGGGACACCTTTACCGTTTTTACCTTATAAGACAGGACCCAGAACATTGGGGAAAGTCTCCCTAGTTTCGCGCGAGTAGGTTGACGTGACCTGCCACATGTCAAACACTAAAATGAGACTGAACTCAGAAAAACAGTGAGCTGTAACAAGTCATGTAGTACAGGCTTCATCCTTGAGGTGATTATGCAGAGTTGCCGGCCATGTGGCTGCTGCCTTGCACAGCAGGTTAATATGTCTCGCATGTAAGTACATTTTCCTCTGTTCCAATCCCAAGTTTTGCCCCCGAAAGCTCTGTGTCCAGGTTTTTGGCTAAAGTTTTGCTATTGGACTTCCTGGTCAGTAGTCTTCGAATGATCACTGGGGAGCCACCTTTCGATTGCATCAGTATTTGCTTGCTAAAAAAAATTAGAAGTAAAATAAAACAAAATGTAAGATAAAATAAATAAAACATACAAAATAAAAATACTGAGAAATAAAATAAGGTATGGAATTTAAAAAAATGAATCAAATTAAATAAACAAAATAGATAAGATGAAATAAAATATCTAAAATAAAATGAAATAAACAAAATAAAATAAAATAAAAAACAAATTATAACGAGTTTCAAAAATAATCAAATGAAATAAAATAGGGCAATAAAACTTGTGCAAGAAATCTGAGTGCAATCTGGGTGACAGTGATCTTTGCGACTTTGATCTGGTTGTCTGAAAATAGCATCATCTCATCTACAGCAGCTTCGAGACAGTGGTCACGAGGCATTAGAACTTAGGTCATCCCTTTCCTTTCTGATGCGTTTCTGTATGTCTGAAAAGAGTACCATGTTTCGTTATGTCTGGAGTGTACCTATACAAAAGCATTGAGACAGGGGTCATAAGGCGTTAGGGACTTTGGTCATCCCTTTCACGTTTCTGACAGTTTCCTTAAGTCTGAAAATATCGCCCTCTACAAAGACTTTGAGACATTAGTCATGAGGCATTAGGACTTGGTCATTCAGTCACATTTCTGATGCATCTCCATAGCCTCCCCCATCCTTTAACGAACATGGGTCCTGACCTGGTGGGTCATAATGTGGATCATCATGGAGTCGTGTGGATCATCTGGGAGTCGTGTGGATCATCTGGGAGTCGTGTGGATTATCTGGGAGTCATCTATCCGGCAGTGGGGCTGTCATCTTCTCCATCAAGTCCTTGCAAGTGTAAGTACATTGAGAACTGTCAGCTACAATAGACTTTATTATACACAATTCATGTATTTTTTGTTTAGTGTTGAGGTAAAATGTTCCTATTCTCTGAAAACAAGGGTTAAACATTTTAATTTGTAAAGTAGCTTGTGGTGTTTGGTAGCTGCAGACATGATTTCTGAAATGGAAAGTATCATGATTGTGTTGACAGAAACTTTTCCTTGTTCGCCAGATTTTTTTGGGTATAAAATCATACTCAAATGATTTCTTTCATAATTTCATGGACCGTTTATTCATATTTAAAGGAGTAAGGTAATAGATTCAAATTTGACCAATTGATGAATGAAGTGATGAAATCAAATATTTTTATATATATTGGAGTCAATACTGATGATAACTTACTGTTGTCAGGGGCTCTGGGACTGGAACCAAGTATCAGTAACCTGACATACGAGGAAAGCCACCATGACCTGCCTGCATTTTCTAAAGCCTAGACAAGGTATATTTGGTATTTCATTTCTGATATGCTTTTTTCAGTCCATAGGGGAGGGGGGGTCATTTGAAAAATATTGTATATTTTTTTTCTTTTCATAAGTGAAAGGAAAATTGGACATTTGTTGGTTACTTAAGAATTGCCTAATCTTTTACTTTTTTTTTTTTTTACTCTTCGCTTACCAACCTGTCTTCTGGTGAAATATTTGATTATTTTGTAACAGTGTTGGTGGTCTGTCATCGTTTCTCTCTCTCTCTCTCTCTCTCTCTCTCTCTCTCTCTCTCTCTCTCTCTCTCTCTCTCTCTCTCTCTCTCTCTCTCTCTCTCTCTCTCTCTCTCTCTCTCTCTCTCTCCTCACGCATGCACGCACGCACACACGTACGCACACACGCACACACGTATACACACTTTCTATCACTAAGTTATCATGTACCTTTCCATTCTCCCTTTTCTTGTCTGTCTCCCAGTCCATTCTCCTGCCTTTAAAAGAAACCCAAAACAACCTTTTCTGACAACTCGTTTTTCTTTTCAGGTGTTATGACGTTTTGAGAATATCTGTGGTGGAGGACATCAAGGACATCACTATAGTCATCCAAGGACATCACTACAGTCATCCAAGGACATCGCTACAGTCATCCAAGGACATATCTATAGTCATTCGAGGACATCTCTACAGTCATTCGAGGACATCTCTACAGTCATTCGAGGACATCGCTACAGTCATCCGAGGACATCTGTACAGTTATTCAAGGACATCGCTATAGTCATTCGAGGACATCTCTACAGTCATCGAGGACATCTCTACAGTCATTCGAAGGACATCCTACAGTCATCGAGGACATCATCTCTACAGTCATCGAGGACATCGCTACAGTCATTCGAGGACATCGCTACAGTCATCCGAGGACATCACTACAGTCATCGATGACATCGCTACAGTCATCCGAGGACATCTCTACAGTCATCCAAGGACATCTCTACAGTCATCTGAGGACATCTCTAGTCATCCAAGGACATCTCTACAGTCATCCGAGGACATCTCTAAGTCATCCAAGGACATCTCTACAGTCATTCCGAGGACATCTCTAGTCATCCAAGGACATCTCTACAGTCTATCAGGACATCCTACAGTCATCCGAGGAACATCCTAGTCATCCAAGGACATCTCTAGTCATCCAGGACATCTCTACAGTCATCCGAGGACATCTACTACAGTCATCCGAGGACATCTCTAGTCATCCAAGGACATCTCTACAGTCATCCGAGGACATCTCTAGTCATCCAAGGACATCTCTACAGTCATCCGAGGACATCTCTACAGTCATCCGAGGACAACACCCAATACAGATCATCCAAAGGACATCATCGCTACAGTCATCCGAGGACAACATCCGAAGACAATCAAAAGACAACATCCAAAGACAGCATCCGAAGACAGCATCCGAGACAACATCCGAGGACAACATCGGAGAAAACACCGAAGACATCCGAGGAAAACAGCGAAGACAACACCGCGAAGACAACATCCAAAGATAACATCCGAAGACAACATCCAAAGATAGCATCCGAAGACGTCAAGACAACATCCGAAGACAACATCCGAAGACAACACTACAAAAGAAAAATGGAGTAAAGAGAGGAGAAAAATGATGCAAACAGTGAAGACGGGTTAGCCGATAATTCTTTGTAGTGTTTTTTTTTAAATATAAAAACTTTTAGATTTGTTAGTGGTATGTACTTTATTATTTATATTTTAAATACCCTTTCCCTCACCCCCCCCCCCCCATCCCCCATCCACTCAACTTCCCGGTTACCCAGCTAGAGATGAGAGGTTGACCCTAAGTTGAGATTTTTGTCGTACACGACCGTTTTTGCCTATAATAAGGTAGCCACATTCCGACTAAGGGGATAAGAGGTCTAAAATTTGTCATCTTTTAGCGCAATATTGGTGTTATATAGTTAAAATTATGTTTTAAAATTTTATTCTCTTTATCGAGGATAATGGGATAAGCACACACGTGCTTTTTTACATCCGTTCCCGCGTGTATACAGTTGTGTAAATTTTATCATTCATTCCTACCGGCATGCAATGGCCTAATCTTTCGAAAAGCAGAATGGGTTTTAACATGTGCTCAAGATGTTCTACGTGCGTTCACACATGAGATCTTGGTTTATAGTCTGATCAGGACTTTTTAGGGGGAATGGAGTCGGCACTGATGCTAACTGCAGAGGAAAAATCCCCTTGAGTTTCGAACCTGTGTGTGTGTGTGTGTGTGTGTGTGTGTGTGTGTGTGTGTGTGTGTGTGTGTGTGTGGTGTTGAAGGGAATAGATGTGGGTTGGGATGTGGTTGGTGACTCAAAGTGGGAAGGAGAAACCAGGAAATAAAGCTAAAGGGGTGTTTGTAGGAAGGGTATGGATACGTACTTAGAGCAGTGAGGATAGTAAAAACAGGGGTGGCCATTTTTTCTTACATGGTTTATCTTTGGGATATTACTTTTTTAAATGGAAGCAACTCGTTCAAAAATAACTAAGGCCTGAAATAGCAAAAGTGGAATAAATAAGATAATATTCTAATAGCAAAAGTGGAATAAATAAGATAATATTCTAATAGCAAAAGTGGAATAAATAAGATAATATTCTAATAGCAAAAGTGGAATAAATAAGATAATATTCTAATAGCAAAAGTGGAATAAATAAGATAATATTCTAATAGCAAAAGTGGAATAAATAAGATAATATTCTAATAGCAAAAGTGGAATAAATAAGATAATATTCTAATAGCAAAAGTGGAATAAATAAGATAATATTACATAATAGCAAAAGTGGAATACAATAAGATATTATTTAATAGGAAAAGTGGAATAAATAAATAAAGTCTAATAGCAAAAGTGGAATAAATAAGATAATATTCTAATAGGAAAAGTGGAATAAATAAGATAATATTCTAATAGAAAAGTGGAAATTTTGTGGACACCGAAGTCCAACATAGCCTCAGCTTTTGACAGAACTAGTGATTCTGATTCAAGGCTCCATACTGTGGTCAGAGAGGCTATAAACGTGAAATTAAATTGTATACCACTGTTTCTGACTACATACCATATGTCTGAGTGCTATTGTGTCCACATGATTCTAACATTCAGACTTGACCAGCTGACAGACAACCCTTTACCCGTTCATTAACTCTTTTAATACTAAACCCTAACGCTAACCTCAACTCTAACCCTGGCCCCATAATTATGTGGACACAAAAGGCAGGTAGACAACGTGCTAGTGATGGCACAGTGGCTGAACTTTCTTTTAGGTTAAATTGAATGGAATTGAATTGTTTATCAAGACAGAATGGATAAGCACAGGACTTCTTTGCATTATAATCTCAAATCATACGCGAATAGTAATGATGAATTCGAAAACGCAAAAAAACGAAATACAGACTAATCGTAAATTACCATTTTGTTTTTGTTTCCTCGGCTAGAGCTTTAAAAGTGAAGCTATTGTCAGATATTTGGGTCATCATACATCCTTATACCACCCACTAGAATGGTCACCGTTTTTTTAACCCACCCAATGAGGCAGCCTCATTCCGACTTGGGGTTTACAATGAAAGATGAAACATCATAATAATAAATACTACTGCTGGGGTAAGTAAGAGGAGAGAGTGTTAGAATTATAGGAAGGACAGGGGGGGGGGTGGGGGCCTGTTAAAATGGTGGGGTATATAGTGATGGGGGAAGAGGTATGAGGATAGAGGATGGGGATGAATTTCTCGTGTTTTAATTCAGATAAAAAGCTTTGGTTTTCCTATCGTAGGGGTTAGGAGGAAGTCGGTCAAATTTTCTGATTAGGTTTAGGGGAAGGTGGCAGGGGGCATTCTTAGAAAATATATTCAGAAGCAAAAGAAGAGGTTGCTAATTTAAGAATGCATGATTGAATAGTTAGACCAGGAGGGTGGTGGGGAGATTTTAGAATTAAAAGAAAAAGGAAACGGGGCGCCAGTTTTGGACTGCATAATTGATTAATCATGGGGGTAAGGTACTGACTGGGAAATGATGAATATGCATTACAGAACAGGGGATTATTACAGAGGAGGGGTAGAAAGTGTGTGCAAGTCAGAGGAGGGAGGGAGGGGAGGGAGGGAGGAGAGAGAGAGAGAGAGAGAGGAGAGAGAGGGGAGAGAGAGAGAGAGAGAGAGAGAGAGAGAGAGGATGAGGAGAGGAGAAGAGAGAGATTTTTTGTGCTTCATAAGCAGAAGTGTGGCCGGATGGTTAAGACGTTCGCCTTTCATCAAGTAAACCGAAGTTTTGGATTCGATTCTCAGCCTTGTTCTTTCGTACCAGTTTGACGAAAAAAAAAGAATGTCAAAGCCCTTTTAATGAGAACATAAACGGGGCGCCGTGTGCTGAGCATGTAGAACATCTTGCGCACACGTAGATCGGTGGTTTAGAGGTGCCGCAACTGCTTAAAAAGCAAAACCCCTCGATTCGAAATGTATGGTGGCTCGATCCCCGTTTAGGCCCGAAACTTTCTCCCCATCCACCAGAAAATGTGTGGTGGTCTGGGTGCTAGTCTTCCAGACAAGATGATAGACAAGGTCCCGAGTGTTACACTTATTTGGCACGACGGACGCATACACGAAAATCTCGCCATTGGGGAACCTCTAAGCTCTAGCCCAGGAACAACCCCCCTTCCCCTAAAAAAAACTAAACAAAAAACTTGTGCTGTATACAGCTGTATGGTATGGTATTGCACATGTACGTGTTATCACCAGGGTAGGCTATACTGTGCAATCAGCAAAAAATTATAGATCCAAGTTTGAATGTGTGGGACCTATCTTTTTGGATGCCCATGGAAAATTGTACTTACTGAAATACCACGAAACTAGTTGTGTTGTGTGTGTGGTTGAAAATCTCTTGAATTGCTAGCTTTGCACTTAACTGAAATACCACGAAATTAAGTTCTCTCTTGTGTGTGTATGGTTGAAAGAAATCTCTTGAATCTGCTGGCTTTGCAGCTGTAACCAGATTTGACTTCTAAAAATGTGCCCTTATTACAAAGTGTTGGAATTTCACCCCCCAAAACTGCAGTATCTTGATTTTTAAAATTTTCTGTGTGCATAGTAATCTTTACATTAGAAAAGGCTTTTTTTTTTCCTTTTTTATTTTTACAAAATCTGGTGTAAGAAAAACATTTTGCCTTTCAGTCCATAATGTGTGTAATATTGCGGGCATATTGCATTGGTGTGTAAAATTACCTTATATCCTTCTGGCCTTTTGCTCTGCTATAGGTCCGGGTCTATTACTTGGCCTATCACTTCCAGTACATTGATAGGCCAAACAGACCATGGCAACAAGAAGGTTCCTGGCAAAATTCTGTAGAAAAAGTCATTCTAATATCGAAACGAGTACAATTGCAGACAGGAAAAAGAAAAACAATGGGTAGGTCTGCACTTGTGGCGATGCTCTCCCCCAGAGGAGAGCAGCCCGAATTTAAACGCAGAGAAATCTGTTGTGGCATAAAGTGGTGTTAAAAGAAACCCAACCCCATCTGATTTCTTCCAGCAGTCTTTTTCATTGTCAGCACAAATGTACTCTATTACAACCTTTCAGGTTTTTGTTGTTGTTGTTAAAGTACCAAAAGAGGTTTGAGGCCCACAGTGTAATTTGAAGAAAAAAGAAAAAGAATAAGGGAAATGAGAATAAATAACACAGGAGTGACAGAAGAAAGAAATGGGGGAAAGTTAAAAGCCTCTATAAAAAAGTCTGGTTGTATTGGCAAGACTGAAAGTGAAATATTATTTGGTTTTGATCAGTAGGCCTACTCATTGCTGATTTTCAAAATGTATTATTGCCACTCCCCCCCCTCCTATTTAAAAAATGAATAGCACAGTTTAAAATGTACATGTTGAGTGGGTTTTTTTTTGGTGATTCTTTTTCGGTATTTGGTTGGTTGGTTGTGTTTGTGTGTCCGTCGTATTCGACGATGACCTCCAAAACAGCAGAGGAGGCAGCTGTTTTTTCGGATATGGGAACATAAATTTGATTATAGTCGAGGTGCCTTGCCCACAGCACACCCCAATGGTATTTCAATATTTTTGCCAGTTCCGTATTAGCTTTATGGTGCTTTTTTGATTGCAAGTATTACTAATGGTTTCCTTGCTCTGTCATTACACTTCATTAGCAAGAAATCAGACCTTTTTTGCCCTGAACCTAGTCAAGAATTTTTTATAGTCCAACTGGAAATGTATGAAGGTGTAAACTTTTACCATCCAAATTTATCTTTGCTGATAAAATCTAAGCTTTTTGAATAAGGGGAAGAAATGTATGTTTCTTTAGAAGATAACAATATATTGCTTCCATTTGTATTTGTATGTATTTGTATACCATTTTAAGTCGCGGCAGATTTCTCTGCATGAAATTTTGGCTGCTCAAATTTGTCTGTATTCCAAAACAACCATATACAAATTGAATTTATACCTGAAGTTTTTCAAATGTAGTGAGTGAGCACACACCAATGGCACTTGACCACCAACTGACTTATCACTGAAAAAAATACAAGCTTTGTACAACTCCTGCTGCTTTTAAAACTGACAAGCTGATGTTTGTGCCCTTAATTGTTCGGAGGGTTTTGTGGTTTCTGGTTGTAAAGATACCATGGCTGGAATTAAGCTTTTTGTCACTCATGTATTTAAAAGTATATTGGAATGAGCATGTCAATGGCGTCTAAGATATTTCCGTAGAGATTCTAGAGGATCTTTTAAAGTATATATAGCATCCCCCCTTCTGGAAATTATCTGCAAGAAATTTCCACTTTACTTTTTGTTTTTCTCCTTATCTTTCTATCATCTTTCTTGCTTATTTTTTGCCTTCCCAATCCACTTCCTGCATTTTTCAAGCAAATCTTTAAAAAAAAAAATTTTTTTCATTATGACATTTTGCCTGTTTTTTTTTTTTTTTTTTTTTTTTGGGGGGGGGATCAGATAGTGAAACTTAGACACTGGGATGGGCACAGGATGTCCATTCTGCAGTGGTATTCACCCATGTGGCACTGTTTATGTATATTTTTGTAAGTTTATCCTTTTTTTTTACGTTTTTTTGTAACGTGGGGATGATCAATTAAGCTGAATGGTCAACCTCCTCAGCTTAACATGGTTTGTTAGCCATAAGGAACGAAATGTTTAGGTATTGTCATTTAATATTTTTTTCAGTTGGATGGTTGTTAGATATTTGAAAGTATTGTGTTGGTTTTTGAACTTTTAAGTTGAAAGTTACTGGAGCCTCTGAAACTGAGGTAACAGCCCTGATGTGGCTTTTGTGGTGGTAGGGCTATAAACAATATGGGATGGTATGGAATGAAAATCAAAACTGTTGGTTGGTCATTGTGTCACTGCTGGTCAGAGCATTGGGAAAAGCCTACCTCCCCCTTCAGCCCAAAAGACTGGAGTTAGGGTTGGGTAGCGCTCCCAGCTGAAATAGAACTGAATGAATGGAAAACTTCAGTATATTGTCAAAGCTTGATGAAAATGATACAAATATGTAAAACAATAATGTAAAAAATAAACAAAAAAACCTTGTTTAAACGTGTGTACACAATATTTTGGATGCATGAAGTACACCTTTTATGTGTACCCCTCTCTCTCTCTCCTCTTTCTCTGTGGCTCTCCTCTGTCTGTCTGTCTGTACTGTCTGTACTGTCTGTACTGTCTGTCTGTCTGTCTGTCTGTCTGTCTGTCTCTCTCTCTTCTCTCTCTCTCTCTCTCTCTCTTCCCCCCTCTTTCTCTGTCTTTTCTTCCTTAAGTTCAAATGCATTAAATCAGTCTATCAAATAATTATATAAATTCTGACACTTTCAGATGCATTTATGTCTGTCAGAAATGGATATTAGGGCGAATATGAGCAGGTATGCATGCACAAGCATGCATGCACCACATGCACACACATGCACACACACATGCACAAATACACAGGGCGTGCAGGCACACACACACACACACACACACACACACACACACACACACAGTGTGTGCACAGGCATGCATGCATACACACACACCCATGCATGCACACACACACACAAACACTTTGCTACCAATACAACACCAGAACCCCCCATCATCACACCAGACCCCAGCACTTTGCCCACACACACACACACAAGGAATGGGGTCAGACAAGAAAGCCTGAAATCAACAGAAGGAAACCAGGTCATGCCCCTTTTAAGAGGTCAAAGGGCGTTCACTTCCTTATCCAGCCCCAAGCTATAACGCTGACAGGATCAGAGACCTCTCTGTGTTGTGCTGTCTGCTTCTCACCAGGAGAGCCAGAGTCTGTCTGGGGTCTGTCTGTCTGTGTGCTTGGCCTGAGTCTTCTGCTAGGTTACAGTGAATACTGTCTTTTAGTAGTCTTTCTCTTTGGTCTATGATCCAAGAGCTCTCTCTCTCTCTCTCTCTCTCTCTCTCTCTCTCCTCTCTCTCTCTCTCTCTCTCTCTCTCTCTCTCCTCTCTCTCTCTCTCTCTCTCTCAGATGACAATATTTAAGAAACTGCACAGGACTGGATGCTAAAACAGTACATGAGTGCTTATTTCATTATCCTGGATATGAAAGAATCTCTCTGTCTGTCTGTCTGTCTGTCTGTCTGTCTGTCTGTCTGTCTGTCTGTCTTCTCTCTCTCTCTCTCTCTCTCTCTCTCTCTCTCTCTCTCTCTCTCTCTCTCTCTCTCTCTCTCTCTCTCTCTCTCTCTCTCCTCTCTCTCTCTTGGGGGGTTGGAGTAGGTGATAAGAAAGGAATGTATGTGGTATATTTAAAAGTATGTTTTTTATTTTTATATTTTGTTTTTACCAAACTAAACACAGGTGAGGGGAAAAGATTACAGGTGGGACTGGAATCTAGCCAAATGGTGAAGGAGAGTGGGGTAGTGGGATGAAAGGGTGGAGGGGGGGAGGAAGGGAGGGGAAGGGAAGGGGAGGGGAGGGGAGGGGGAACACCTTGTGCTGAAAAGAGGGTGAACAGAAATGATTTGACATAGTTGAATGTGATTGATCTAAATGTGTGTGTGTGTGTGTGTGTACGTGTGTGTGTGTGTGTGTGTGTGTGTGTGTGTGTGTGTGTGTGTGTGTGTGTGTGTGTGTGTGTGGTGTGTGTGTGTGTGTGTGTGTGTGTGTGTGTGTGTGTGTATGACAGAGACAGCGACAGAGACAGACAGACAGAGGGGTGTGCATGCATGCATTGTACACACACACACACACACACACACACACACACACACACACACACACACACACACACACACACACACACACACACACACACACACACACATATTAAAACCTGCTCCCCTTTCCAGAAGAGTATGTCATTGTGTGCTGGTAGGAAGTTATGACAAAATTTACAGAACTGTTTACACACAGGGACTGCATGTAAAAAGCACAAGAGTTATTTCCTTATCCTCGAAATAAAAGAATAAAAGAAATAATCTTTAAAAACACACACACACACTTGCACACACGCACACACGCACACTCGCACCCACACTCACAAACACACTCACACACACACACACACACACACACACACACACACACACACACACACACACACACACACACACAAGTTTAAAACAGGCTAATGCATTTGTACCCAAAATGGCTTTCACAAATGAGAGCCAAAAAAAAAGATATATACACATATATTTTTCCCCAACTAGTTTACCTCAGGTCACAGACAAGAAAACCCTTAATGGGGTCAAGAGAGGTTGGAGGGGGGAGGGGGGGTGGGAGTGAAGGGTAAGAGTGCACTGAGGGATGGGATTATGGGGGGGGGGAAGGAAGGGGGAGGGGGAAGGGGTGGGGGAAAATAGCTGACAAGGCCATAGTATCAAAGCCATACTTGCTGCTTAATTCAAATGAACATGCAGGTATAAATCATGCAGACAGCGGGTAATAAATTGCGTGGTATATATATAATATATATATATATATATATATATATATATATATATATATATATATATATATATATATATAAGGGGATGGGATAGCTCAGTGGTCAAAGCACTCGCTTTCCCCAAGCTAAAGTTAAGCAGCTTTGAGTGTAGTTATCACGTGGATGGTGACTGTTTGCACGACTTGGCTTCAGTACAGTCCCCCAGTTCACACAGCTGTCAATGGGTACCTGCCCTCTTTAGGGTCAGGGAAGGTAAAGCAGCGAGGGAGAGGAGATGGGCGCCGCCCTCAATATGCTGGCCCCTAGAGAAGCTGAGGTCTCTGGTGCCTCACTCCCCAATGACCGCACAGTTTATGGGACACCTTCATGTATAATTATACAACCTTTGTATATGTATAAGACGTAAGGCAGCCACATTCCGACTTTGAGATAATGCCTAATTACAACACCAGTGTGCATGTGGCTTTTTTCTTTTAATTTCATCATCCATTCACACTCGCACACCATGGCTTACTCTTGTGAAAGGCGGAGCGGACTTTAATACGTGCACAAGATGTTCTGCATACGTTAGCACACAGAACCTCGGCTTATAGTCTCATCTGAAGCACTTTCAATTTAAATCAACTCAAACATTTTATAATCTCAAAAACAGAGAAATTCATGTATGTTACAAACCGTACATAAAAAGTAAATTGGAAAAAAAGTTTATCACAGAGGAATGACACAGAACAGTATGCAACCATTACCTGGGATTTCCACCCTAAAACAACACAATGAAGGAGAGCTTGTGGCCCTGCGGCTGTCCCCTGTGAAGCGCCACAATTGCCACTTTTGGGTGAGTGGACTGGGCACTGATGTTAACTCCAGAGGAAAAATCCTCTTGAACGAGATTCGAACCCGGGTCAGGGATCAGAGCGCATCACTCTGACCACCAGGCTGTCCTGTTCAGGAGAAAATTCCCGTAAATGGAGGCCTCGGTTGTGACCCGAGCCTGGTTTGTCAGGTCGCAAGGGCGATGCTCTAACCACTAAGCTATCCTGCCCCTTCCCTCCTTCCCATGGTATATAGATAGCTCAATTATTGTGATGTTTTATATTCTATTGTCTTGTACTGTACTGTATTGCGCTATACTGTACTGTGCTGTATTGAATTGTTACAGTGTTGTACTTTATTGTATTGTATTGTGGTGTACTGTATTGTATTGTATCATATTGTATTACGTGGTTTTGTATTGTAATGTAATGTAATGTAATGTAATGTATTGTGTTGTGTTGTGTTGTATTGCATTGCATTGTATTGTATTGTATTGTATTGCATTGTATTGTATTGTATTGTAGTGTAGTGTAGTGTATTGTATTGTGTTGTGTTGCATTGCATTGTACTGTATTGCATTGTATATTATTGTATTGTATTGACCTAAGGTATCATGTCGTCTGTGTACCACTAAGACTAACAGGGAAACAAATACAACTGCAGACAGGAAAAAGAAAGAAAAAAAAGGGTAGGCGCTGGACTTGTGGCGACGCGCATTCTCCCTGGAGAGAGACAGCAGCCCGAATTTCACGCAGAGAAATCTGCTGTGACATAAAGTGGTATAAAATTTCAAGAATATACAAAGAAAACAAAAAAAACACAAACATTTAATTCGGCAAATAACCAGAACACTCGCAGAGCGCTTAATGTAAAAAACAAAATCAAACAAAAAACTGCACCCAACGCACCCCCCTGAAATACACCTTGCCATCTCTTGGGGTTTTCTAGGACTAAGACGCTATAGAGTGGATAGGGGGTGGGTGGTTGAAGGGGTGGGCTACTACTCCAAACCTCTTCGGGGTAGATTGGAATATACATATAGGGGGGGCAGGTAGGTAGGCCGGCATGGCAGGCCCTGACAAGGGTGTATTTCAGCCTGCTGAAGGGTGCTTGGCTGCCACACGGGGTGCTCATTCCTATTGTGGCTGCATTAATTCGCTGTGCTGTTCTCTTTTGTGGCTGAAGTAATCACTTTCCATAACACTGCTTTTGCAATGGAGTGATGGTGAAGTTTGGGGGAGGGTGAGTGTGGGGTGGGGTGGGGTGTGGGGGGTGAGTGGGTGGTGGGGTGGGGGTGGAGGTGGTGGGGTGGAGGGGGGTGGTTGGGGAGTGGTGTGGTGTTGTGTTGATGGTGTGGTTTGTGTGGTGTGGTGTGGTGTGGTGTGGTGTGGTGTGGTGTGTGTGTGTGTGTGTGTGTGTGTGTGTGTGTGTGTGTGTTTGCGCGCGCGCACGCGTGTATGTGTATGTGTGTGTGTGTGTGTGTGTGTGTGAGAGTGTGTGTGTGTGTGTGTTTGGTGTGGTGGTGGTGTGTGTATGTGTGTGTGCGCGCGCGCGTGTGTGTGTGTGTGTGTGTGTTCGCGTGCGCGTGTGTGTTTGTGTGTTGTTGTTGTGGTGGTGGTGGTGGTGGTGTGTGTGTGGTGTGTATGTGTGTGTATGTCTGTATATGAGAGAGAGAGACAGAGACAGAGAGAGAGAGACAGACAGACAGACAGACAGACAGACAGACAGACAGACAAGACAAGACAAGACAGACAGACAGACAAACACAAAACTGACAAACAAGAAAAGAGAAGACAGGGGAATCAAGTACTAAGTATCAAGCTGTAAACACCTAGAACACAAACACATGATAATTATTTGATAGAACTCTGACAACGATACACAAACACGAGGTGACCAAGATACCATAACAATCATTCCACTCTTCGCTGGCTGGGCAGAAAGAAACAGGCATCATTTAATCTGACACTAAATAGCTGAGCTCAAACATGACAACAATAACATCAAGCGATCTGACCACTGATATCTTGAGTTCAAACACGTATGGGTCGATTTCTTGTGAACGACACCCCTTGATTATTCCACGCGCACAAAAATTCCTGTAAGTGTTGAGCCATTACTACAATAGCACTGTAGCACCGAAACATTTTCATCTTTATTTCTTACCGATATCCCGAACATTTTTCAGTTTACATTCCAACCATGAACGCTTGAGTTTAGTGTTTGTTTAATTTAGATGCTGCTATTTTCACCAAAATGCAAGCTGTCACCAGGAGTTATGACTTTGACTTAAGCAATATGCAGGAATTCAATTTAAGGAGCTATTTAAAAAATCTGTCCGTTTTAAGACTGAAACGGCTTTTCTAGATAGCAAAATCTGCTAAAGTTTGCAGTACAAAACGATCTTGGTGAATCATAGTGTTATCACTGAATGGTATAAGCTTCACATTCATGGTGACACAGTTTCTCTTTTTTTTTTCTTATGACACACACACAAAACCGCATGCACGTGTCTATACATCACGAATCACCCCCAAAGCCTGACAGCGGCTATCTTCATGGTAGACAAAAATGATTGCATACGTAAAAAAAAATCCCACCATGGGTAACGCAAACCTCGAAGCTGAACCTGAGGAAGAAAGAAAAATATCGATGGAAAACTGGCGATAATTGTCTTCCAATGCCTTCAATCTTTGGCATTCCCACTATAGTAACCATGAAAGGGGACGCGGGATAGCACAGTGCTCAGAGCACTCTCTTCCCCCAGCCAAGGTTAAGCAGCGTCGAACATGGTTACCAGTTGGATGGGTGACCGTTTGCGCGCCTTGGCTTCAGTACAGTCCCCCTAGTTCACCCAGCTGCAAATTGGTACCTGCCCTCTTTAGGGTCAGGGAAGGTAAAGCAGCGAGGGAGAGGAGATGGGCGCCGCCCTCAATATGCTGGCCCCTAGAGAAGCTGATGTCTTGCTCCCCTACGACCACAAAAGGTTATGGGACACCATTACCTTTTACCTTTACCTTTTTACTCTGGTAACATCATCATCAGATCATCATCATCATCAGTGCCGTCCTGAGGACGAAGTCTGCTGCAATCCTCAGCACCTCAGTCAGTGCACACAGCTTCTCTGTGAATGAGGTTCACATCTCCAGTTCAGAATTAACATCAGCAGTACTCGGTGTCTTGGCAGTTCTCTAAGGAGGAGTCCCCATAACCTGTGTGGTCGTGGGGAGCGAGGCATCAGAGACCTCAGCTTCTCTAGGGGCCAGCATATTGAGGGCGGCGCCCATCTTCTCTCCCTCACTGCTTTACCTTCCCTGACCCTAAAGAGGGCAGGTACCCATTTACAGCTGGGTGAACTGGGGGAACTGTGCTGAAGCCAAGGCGCGTAAACGGTCACCCATTCAAATGGCAACCACGCTCGACGCTGCTTAACTTGGCTTGGGGAAAGCGAGCGCTCTGACCACTGAGCTATCCTGTCCCCATTTCTCTAGGGACTGGATGTAAAATTTATTTTTTAAAGCATGTTAACGCTTATATGCAGAGAGAGATTTAATTGATTTACTCTTTTATATCGAGGGTGATGGAATAAGCACTCTTGTGCCTTTTTTTTTTTTACATCCAGTCCCCATGTGAATGCAGTTTTGTAAATGTCATCTGTTCCCACCGGCACACGATGGCCTACTCTTACGAAAAGCGAAACAGGATTTAACGTGATTTAAAGAGGGGAGAGAGAGAGAGAAAAGAGAGAGAGAGAGAGAGAGAGAGAGAGAGAGAGAGAGAGAGAGAGAGAGAGAGAGAGAGAGAGAGAGAGAGACAGGAGGGGGTGTCCCAAAATAGTAGAGGGGCGAGGAGCAAGGGGCGTGGGGCGAGAGGCGGTGACACTATCTTGGTGTACTACCGGAAAGAATTTCCGTCACAGTCACTCACCGCTCTGCGTGACTGTTGCTGGATTGGGGACATGGCAGGTTTGAAGATGATGGTGATGGTGGTGATGATGGTGATGGTGGTGATGATGGTGGTGATAGTGATGAAGGTGGTGATGGTGATGATGGTGGTAATGGTGGTGATGGTGAGGGAAGACTGGGGGTGGGGGATGGGGTGGAGTAAAGGGTTGGGTTTTTTTTTGGGGGGGGGGGAGTTGCAGTGGAGACTGACAGTCTGTCTACCTGTCTGTGTGTCTCTTTTTTTTTCTTGTTCTTCTTTTGAATTAATGGGAAAGCTTGATCAGTAGGCAAGAACAATCGAGCGCGCGCGCACGCGCGCGCGTGCGCACACGCGCGTGTGTATGTGTGCTTTCCATCTGTGCGTGTATGCTTCCCATCTGTGTGCGTGTGTGCGTGCGTGCGTGCGTGTGTGCGTGCGTGCGTGTGCGTGTGCGTGCGTGTGTGCGTGTGTGCGTGCGTGCGTGCGTGTGCGTGTGGTGCGTGGCGTGGCGTGCGTGCGTGTGGTGTGTGTGTGTGTGTGTGTGTGTGTGTGTGTGTGTGTGTGTGGCTTCCCTTCTCTGAGTGTGTGCGTTCGTTTCCCTTATATATATTATATTATAGGATATATAATATAGGGATATATTATAGGATATTTATATATATATATATATATATATATATATATATATATATATGTGTTGTGGTGTTGCGTGCGTGCGTGCGTAAGCGCGTGCGTGTGCGTGTGTCTCTCCCTCTGTGTGTGTGTGTGTGAATGTGTGTGAATTTGTGCATTTAATTGTGTGTGTGGATGTGAGTTTGTGTGTATCTGTGTGTATATGCATGTGTGTGTATGTGTTGTGTGTGTGTGTGTGTGTGTGTGTGTGTTCGTTTCCCTCTGTTTTTGTGTGTGTTTACCTTCTGTGTGTGTGTGTGTGTGTGTGTTGTGTGTGTGTGGTGTCGCGCGCGCGCGCGATCGTTTTCTTGTGTGTGTGTGTGTGCGTGCGTGTGTGTTGTGTGTGTCGGTCTCTCTGTCCTCATAAAGAGCACGCAACTAGTATAATCCCTGCCTTTGTGACTTACAGTTCATGACCTGGGTTTATGAATAAATATCCAATCTGACTCCACAGCAGTGTGGTGTGGTGTGGTGTGGTGTGGTGTGGTGTGTGGTGCGTTGTGGTGTGTTTGGGTGGTGACGCTATACATGACGAATGGCTCCCATCGATCTTTTGCCTCCTAGTGCTGCTACCTGTTTGTTCCGCCTTGAGAGAGAGAGAAGAGAGAGAGAGAGAGAGAGAGAGAGAGAGAGAGAGAGAGAGAGAGAGAGAGAGAGAGAGAGAGAGAGAGAGAGAGAGAGAGAGAGAGAGAAGAGAGAGAGAGAGAGAAGACAGACAGACAGACAGACAGACAGACAGCCCAGACAGACAGACAGACAGACAGACAGACAGACAGAACAGAGATTTAATTTGATTTTATTTGATTTGATTTCTTCTTTTATATCGAGGATAATGGAATAGGCACTCTTGTGTGTGTGTGTGTGTGTGTGTGTGTGTGTGTGTGTGTGTGTGTGTGTGTGTGTGTGTGTGTGTGTGTGTGTGTGTGTGTGTGATGAGAGAGAGAGAGAGAGAGAGAGAGAGAGATGAGAGAGAGACAGACAGACAGACAGAGAGACAGACAGACAGAGGGTGTGTGTGGGTGGGGGGGGGGTGGGGGGGGGGGGGGGGGGGGGGGGGGGGGGGGGGCTGGGGTACTGGGGGGGAGGAGAGAAATATGTATGGTATTTTTGTTGGTGTAATTTTTTTTGGGGGTAGGAGGGTGAGTGGGGATGGGGGGTGTTCTTTTCTTTGAAAAAAATCAGGGGAGGGAGGTGGTGGTGGGAGGGAGGAGGGAAGGGGAGGAGGAGGGGGATGTTTCTGAGTGTTTTATGATTTAGAGGGTATGCATATGATTTTGGGAATAAAAGGCAAACTATTTAATACTGGGGATTTCACAGAGTCTATTCTCTCTCTCTCTCTCTCTCTCTCTCTCTCTCTCTCTCTCTCTCCTCTCTCTCTTCTCCTCTCTCTCTCTCTCTCTCTCTCTCTCTCTCTCTCTCTCTCTCTCTCTCTCTCTGGGTGTGTGAGTGTGTGTGTGTGCGCGTGCGTGCGTGCATGCGTGTGCGTTTTTGTGTGCGGGCGTGCGTGTGTATGTATGTGTGTGTTTGTGCATGCGTGCGTGCGTACGTGTGTGTATGTGTCTGTATTGTTCAGTTCATAGATTTTACTTTACATTGATAATAAACACATTCAATGCTGGTGGATAAAAACAAGCATATCCATGGCTAAAGTACTTAACAAAAGTTGAAAAAAGAACAGCTAAAAAAAAAGCAAAAAAACGTCAACAACAAAACCCTGATCTTCAACTAGTGAACCCATCCAGCTAACAGAACTGCATTAAAAACTAACCAGACAACCAACATTTCAGATAACATTAGTTTGTAACGGTAAAAGGTAGGTAAACGTGTGCCATAACCCATGTGGTCGTAGGGGAGCGAGGCATAGGAGACCTCAGCTTTTCTAGGGGCCAGCATATTGAGGGCGGCGCCCATCTCCTCTCCCTGGCTGCTTTACCTTCCCTGACTCTAAAAGAGGGCAGATACCCATTTACAGCTGGGTGAACTGGGGGACTGTACTGAAGCCAAGGCACACAAACTGTCACCCCATCCACTCGATGCTGCTTAACATTGGCTTGGGGTACGCAAGTGCTCTGACCACTGAACTATCCTGTTCCCAAAAGTATGTGCAAAAACTAGATATGTCTCGGCTGAAGCTTCTAAACACACGTACACACACACACTACACACACACACACACACACACACACACACAAAACTCGAACACACGAGCAAAGATATCGTTTTTTAAGAGTTTACCTGAAATAGAAAATATGCGTCGGATTTAATCTGATATCCCCTCCAATGCAATTTATAATGCTTCCTCTTACAGCCTGTAGTTTAAACTTGTCAACTCTAAACTACGAGTTTCGGAAGAAATGAGCGTATTATCACAGGATAAAAAAGGATTGCTCGGGCGGTTTGTTTTGGAAACCAGCCAGAGTTTGGGAAAGAATCTTTCCCCGTCAAGTGACATGGTTTTCTAATGCATTAATTCTGTAACAGGTTGTCTTCTGGTGAACTTGTCCGGTTTTCAGACTATCTCAACTTGTTTGAGGGAAAAAAAGTGTTTCCTTTGCGTGTAGGGCGAGGTTATCAGTA
>CM060322.1:6241984-6244484 GCA_030674155.1 Stramonita haemastoma
GGGGGGGGGGGGGTAGAGTGGGGAGGGGTAGGAGGGCAGAGATGAGGTGTATGGGGAGGGGGGGGGCTGACAGGCGGAGGAGGGGGAAGAGGGAGGGAGGGAGGGGGAAAGACCTATGGGACAGAGAGACAGGCAGATTGGATCTGTACTCTGAACAGCCATTCACCTCACCGCCTCTTTGAAAAATGACGTTAGAAGCGCGGAGATAGTACTCTCTCTCTCTCTCTCTCTCTCTCTCTGCGGTTGTTCTTGTTCTTGTTCTTGTTGTGTGTGTAGTGTGGTGTGTGTGTTGTGACTGTGTGGTGTGTGTGTGTATGTGTGTGTGTGTGTGTGTGTATGTGTGTGTGTGTGTGTGTGTGTGTGTGTGTGTGTGTGTGTGTGTGAGTTGTGTGTTTGTGTGTTGTGTATTGTGTATTGTGTATTGTGTGTGTGTTGTGTGTTGTGTGTGTGTGTGCCTTTGTGTCTGTGTCTTTCTGTCTGTGTGTCTGTGTCTCTGTCTGTGCCTCTGTGTGTGTCTTGCTATGTCTGAGTCTGTCTTTGTACTTATAAAACGAGTATTGAAGAGTACATGCGTGTCTTTGTCGTTGTTATAAGATCGTCATTGAGCATCATCAGTCCCCCGTCTTCCATTTCCCCATCTAAAACTACCTCACCAACGAACCAACCAACAAACCAGCCAACCAAATAACCAACCAAAACAATCAACCAGCCAGCAAACCCACCAGCCAACCAGGCAGCCAACTAGCCCAGCCAACGAACTAATCAATCAATCAACCTACCAATCAATCAACCAATAAACCATCCATCCAACCACTCCACTGACCAATCTAGGGTGTTCCAAGGCATCACAGACCTCAGCTTCTCTAATGGCCAGCATATTCAGGGCGGCGCCCATCTCATCTCCCTCGCTGCTTAACCTTCCCTGACCCTAGAAGAGGGCAGGTACCCATTTACAGCTGGATGACTTGGGGACTGTACTAAGACCAAGGTGCGCAAACGATCACCCATCCAACTGGTAAACCACGCTCGACGCTGCTTAACTTGACTGGGGCAAAGCGAGCGCTCTGACCACTGAGCTATCCCGCCCCCTACCGACCAATCTACCAACCAATAAAAGGGGAAAAAAAGACCAAACCAAACCAAACCAAACCAAAACAACGAAATCACCCAAACAATTTGAAATCCTGCCAAAATCAAAAACAAAAAAAGAAATCAACATTCCATGTTTATTTGATGTCCGAGAACGTTTGAAAACCTTTTAAGTACTACCATTCTAGAAATTACTGTTCATTATAAACCGCGCGCGCACACACACACACACACACACACACACACACACACACACACACACCACAACACACACACACACACACACACACACACACACACACACACACACACACCACACACACACACACACACACACAAAGTCTGAGATAAGGTACATGTGTAACTGTCTCCTTTGAATGGTAGCTCAGGGACTTCAAAGACCTACTATCGCTGTATTTTTTTCTTGTTTCTTTCTTTCTTTCCTTCTTCTTTTTTTCCTTTTCTCTTCTTTCTTTTTTCTTCTTTTCTTCTTTCTTTCTTTCTTTTTCTTTCTTTCTTTTCTTTCTTTCTTTTTCCTTTCTTTCTTTGTTTCTTTATTTTTCTTTCTTTCTTTCTTTCTTATGTATGTATGTATGTATGTATGTATGTATGTATGTATGTATGTATGTATGTATGTATGTATGTCTGTATGTCTGTTGTCTGTCTGTCTGTCTGTCTATCTGTCTATCTGTCTATCTGTCTATCTGTCTATCTGTCATGTCTGTCTGTCTGCCTGTCTGTCTGCCTGTCTACCTGTCTGTCTGTCTGTCTGTCTATCTATCTATCTATCTATCTATCTATCTATCTATCTATCTATCTATCTATCTATCTATCTATCTATCTATCTATCTATCTGTCTATCTTTCTTTCTTTCTTTCATTCTCTCTTCCCTTTTATTTTCTTTTTCTTTTTTTCCCTTTTCAGTCTTCACTTCTTTACTCCCTTCCTTTTTGTCTTTGTTTTAGTATTTCTTTTCGTCACTATCACTTCTAACATCACGACAAGGAAAGTAAGAGAGAGAGAGAGAGAGAGAGAGAGAGAGAGAGAAGAGAGAGAGAGAGAGAGAGAGAGAGAGAGAGAGAGAGAGAGAGACAGAGAGAGACAGAGACAGAGACAGAGACAGACAGACAGACAGACAGACAGACAGACAGAGAGAGAGAGAGAGAGAGAGAGAGAGAGAGAGAGAGAGAGAGAGAGACAGACAGACAGACAGACAGACAGACAGACAGACAGACAGACAGACAGACAGACAGACAGACAGACAAACATACATACAGACAGAGAAAGAGAGAGAGAGAGAGAGAGAGAGAGAGAGAGAGAGAGGAGAGAGAGAGAGAGAGAGACAGACAGACAGACAGACAGACAGACAGACAGACAAAGACAGACAGACAGACAGACAGACAGACAGACA